>WBMZ01016849.1:0-25134 GCA_013400975.1 Atrichornis clamosus | reverse complement strand
GAAGACCACAGGGGCACACATGGGGTGGGAAAAGGAAGAGAGGCTGTTTCCCAAGCACTTTCTCTCTCCTCAGCAGCATGGGGTGGGCTGAGGGTGAGCAGGGTGGCTATGCAGAGGTGTGAGCCAGCAAGGGGGAGGCTGTGGTGTGGGCAAGAGGCGCCGTCCATCTGTCCATCACCAGGGCAGGCTGTTCCCTTCCCAGTCGAGGAATGCTCCAGAGGTGTCCTGTGAGAGACTGGCCAGCACGGTCAGGATGCCCCGCACGCTGTGCTCCACTGTCAGCGGTGCCTGCAGAAGAGGACAACGGGCTGTGACCAGCACAGAGAGCAGCTCTTGCGGGGGGTGCACAGTCTGGGAGTAGCATCCACTGTGCTCATGGGGATATTCTTCCTTACTGCCACACCTCTGTTCTCCAGGCTAGGCTGGGGGGACACGGCTGGCTCTCCCAGGTACTCGGCATGTTGCAGCTTGCTGCCTGCTCCCTGCCTGCTCCCTGCCTGCTCCCTGCCTGCTCTGCCCCAGGAGAGTTCTGATAGCCCACAGCGTCACACAACATTCCCCAAGTGCCCCTGCCCTCCCCAAGACATGGGGATACAGTGGGGGTCCTGCTGAACCTCCCCTGCACACCCAGTACCTTCTCTGTCCCCATGTCAGTCTTCACCCAGCCAGGATGGATGGCCACACACAAGATCCCCTTGTCCTGGAGCTCCGCAGCCAAGCACCTCGTCACCATGTTCTGGGCAGCCTGGAAGAGGCACAGCCCTGCCAGCACAGCCTGGGGTGTGGGTGGGCAGGAGAAGGGACATTTCCCAGCCAGAAAACGGCTGTGGAAGTGGGAAATGGGACTCGGTCCTGGGACAAAGCATCAGCACAACCCTCCTGAAAGGCTCAGTCCCGGGTCCTGCTGTCCCAGTCCCTGTGCTTCAGCCTGGGAGAACCAGGCAGGGGGTGGCTGGGGCTGGGGCAGGGGATACCCCATGGGCTCCCTCCTCTCCACAGGCGCCATGCCTGGCACTACATCCCCAGTACCTCCCCTGGCACCTCACCTTGCTGGCACGGTACGGGTACATGGGGGCCTCTGGCACCCCGAGGCACAGCCCGATGGAGCCCAGTTTGGTGGAGATGTTGATGACAGCGGCCCTGCTGCAGCTCAGACCCTCCTTCCCTGTACCCTTTGCCGCCTGCTCCAGGAGCGGCAGAAATTCCTGTTAGAAAGACACCAACACTCCGTTAACATGTGGCAGACCTTCACCTTGAGGGGCATTCTGGAGGGCTCTGTCACAGACCACGGACGAGCAGCTGGACAGACACTCCTGGCAGAAGCGCAGGGGATGGAGAGGATGCCCCAAGGAGGCGCCAGGCTCCAGCCTTTCCCCTCCCCAGGGAAGGAGGGAGCCAGTACAGCAAACCTGGTGCAGGCAGGAGCTCCAGGTGGGGAAGAGCAAAGCACAGGGGCTGAGCTGGGGCTGGGCTGAGCTGCTGAGTTCCTCTGGGTGGGCAGGGTTGATCCGTGGAGGTGGTCTTATTCCCGTCGGGGAACATCTCCCCAAGCAGAAGAAACCCAAAAGGTCCACACATACCTTGACAACCTGGAGTGGCCCAACCACGTTGGTGGCAAACACGCTGAGCATCTCCTGCGAGTCCAGGGAGCGCAGTGTGGCGTGAGAGCTGACGCCCGCGTTGTTGATGAGCAGGTTCAAGCCCTGGTCCTTCAGATGAGACCCCACAGCCTGCACAGCCCCTCGGATGCTGGGCAAGTTCACTGTGTCTGCCAGGGAAAAAGGAAAGTGAAGGATAGCTCCGGTGGGTCACGCAGCACCCACTGGTAATTGTGTTGTGGCTGGAACAGCTCTCTCTAAGCCAGCATTATCCAGAAAGAATGCAGCAGGTTTAGCAGGTGGGGGCATTCAGCACACTGGAATAGGCAGGAGTTTGTCCTCACCTCTTGGTTTTGCAGCTGAATTAAACCTCAATTCAACTCATTTTGGGTTGTATGGGGGCTACTGGTTGGAAAAACTTGTCTGTATTTGCTTTCCAACCATTTCCTTGCTATTCAAGAAATTTATGATCGTACAAGGAATGCTTGGTCCTTGCACACTGAGACTCCCAGGTTTATTTCCACAGGGAGCTAACACAGATGGGCACATTTTAAGGACAGACACTGTCTTTGGGAAAACAATCAAACTCTGCTCTTCAAGCCCTTCTGCACTGCACAGCAGCTAGAGGGGCTGTTAACATAGAGGAGGGATATTTTTATTTTATTAGATTATATGAAGATCTTTTCTGGTTTATACCATTCTGACTGATCATTTTGAGTTATCTTTGCCTCTTTAAACAATTTGTGCCTAAAGTATTCTTTCACAGCACAACTTCCCATAGTTTTGCAGTCATTTGTATGCAAAAATCCTTCCTTTTTCCTAGTCTTTTCCTTCTGTTTAGATTTTTTTTTTCTTGATATTGTTACCCACAAGGTTTTGGAGCTGACTGATGAATTGAGGTGAGTACAAGTAATAAAAGGTTAGGGATGTAACCTGCAGTATTTGTCTGTAAGTTCTGAGTCTGAACTTCCCCTTCCCTACTGGCCAAGTTGTGGGGACAACCCCTCTCAAGCAACCAGAAACAACTGAAACTGAGCTAACAGGGATAAGCATCCCCAGTGCCTTCCTCTTCGCTTAAACATTGGTATAGTTTTGAAATTCTGCCATGCTTTAATTACAGGATTTTTTTGGCTTAGGTAATAAAAGTGGCATTTTTTAAAGTTTGTGTTCAGCTTTCAGGGTTGCTTGTTAGGATTTGCATCCTCTACTGAATGCTCACCCACCGGAGTGGCCGTTGTTTGTTTGTTTAAAAGGGTCATCTAAACACCTTCAGGATCTGAAGTGGGCCAGTTAGGCCAGTATTAAACTTTATATATTGCCTTTTAATACCTCAAGTACACCACAGAGACCTTAAGAGCCATGAACATTCACGTGTGTGGGCAGGTTGGAGTGTGCCCTTGTTCCTGTGCACATTTCTGTGCCAGTTTTTTGCAGATGCCAATGTGATGAGCCTGCTGGGAGTGGGGGACTGCAGATTCCTTTTTTGCAACACTTTGGCCCCTGAGCCATGTTTCTGTTCTCATGCTTAGACAAGAGTGACTTAACAAAGGTTTCCAAGGCTGAAGACTCCTTTCTTGGAATATTTCCTACATGGATGGGCAGCAGAACAATCCTTTTTCTGGCATTTTTAACTAGCCTGATGTCTTTATGGTGGTAAGCAAGTATGTGAGTGGCATGGGACTTGCTGCCACCTTGCCTTGTGTAGCACAGGCCTTTGTAGAGATGTCCTGAAAACATTTGAGGGGAATATGATGGGATCATCTGCTGTGGGGCTGCCGTGAGGGGATGGAGCCTTGGGATTCGAGTGGATCTGCATGTCCAGGTGCAGGACATATCAGAGTGTTTTGGAATGACTGCCCTTTGGGTAACGCTGGGACAGAGTTCAAGGCTCTGTCACTCCACCACGTGAGGGATCTTTTGGTCACCTGGTGAATGATTAACTGCTCTGTTTGGATTAGCTGAGTCCAAGTCTATTGCTCCAAGGCATGCGGGACCAGCACCTTTCTAGTTCTAAGCCACCAGATTTACTGAAAGAACAACCTCTTGTCTCCTGCGAAGAAATAAGGATGGGAAAGACAGAGAATGAAAAGAAGTAACAGGTCTTACACATTATTGAGTTATTTTTTTTAACTTTCGTTTCTGAAAAGTCCATACTGGTTTGAAAACAAGCCTTCCTTTAGATGGAGCAAGACAGCTTGAAGCAGCTTCTCTTTTTTAAAAAAATGCTTTTTAGCTTATTTTGGGACTTTATTGTTAGTCTGAGGTTTGGGATGTATATTTTTAGTAAAAGGTTGCTCATACAGTGGCCAGTCCCTTGAGATGTCCCTTTTATATTGGCCATGCTCTTCCCATCAGGTACTGACACTTGGGGCTCACAGCTCATTTATTTTTTATTGCAGAGAAGGTGTTTTACTTTAATAATCCACTTAATAGCAAGAGAGGGATTTGCTGCCTGTTTGTAGTATAGCCTGGTTTCAAGAATGTCTTATTTGCTAAGAAATGCTAAAAAACTGAACTTGAACTGAAGTTACTTGAACTTTTCAGGTGATTTTAAACAAATAAATAGGTAGGTAGGTAGGCAGGTAGGTAGAGACTGATATGGTCATTGCATAGCCTTAATTCAGTTTTCTTATTATTGACTCCAGTGAAAAACTTGCACATATTTAGAAGCTCTGGCTGCTCCCACCTCATTACAGCAATGGCAATTCTGGCGCAAGCACTTTCCCAAAACATTTCTTTTGGATTTGGATGTTGTTTTAACCAACTCCTCATGAATAATAAGAGCAGCTGTGAGCAGCCCCCACTCTCAGACACAGGGGAGCACAGGAGATCTTTGCCTCCTCAAGACACCTCCTCAGCCTGGTGCTCCTTATCTCCCCTCTCTTCACCGCAGTGCCTCCCCAGTGAGCCCCTGTCCCTGTCCAGCACCCTGGAAGCTTTTTTCCTGTGAATACCCCAACTTGGCCAACTCCAAATGCCAGCCCGGCTGTTCTCCTTTTCCCCTGCAAGTTCCTGTGCTGTCCAGGTCCATTTGCTACCTTCTGCTGCTCCCAAGAACTACGCCCAAAGGCGTCTGAGTCTAGCCCACTTCCATGGGAGCAGGGAAGGGACAAGAGGACATCTCTCCAGTCCAGTCTGCAGACATCCCATGTGTCTGGGTCTGAATGCCTGGGATACCAACACCACTATAAGGCCAGATTTCCAATGTGTCATTTTAGCCTACTTTTTTTCTCCCTTTTTTTACCTGCAGTGAAAGAAATGCTGACCATGGCCCAAATATCTCAAAGCAACCCTCCTACTTAGGAGCCATCCAGGAGGTTGCTGTGCCCTGTCTTGCTTCGCTTTGCAAATCCACATCCCAGCCCAAAACTTGGGCACTGTATTTAGCATCTTTGGAAACAAAGGTCATGCCTTTCCCATGCAACTTGCTCAGCTGAGGTGTCCAGACCCACCTCTGCCTCCTCAGAAGCCAGTTTGACTGCTCCAGCCAGAGGACAGCTTCACTTGGAGGGAGAAGCCTGCCCTGTGCATGGATCCCTCCCCACGGGTCCCTCCCCTCCTGGCAGGGCTAGGACTTCCTGGAAAAGCTGTCCCTGGCCCCATCTCCAAAGCCAGCAGAGGGCTGAAAGCAATGTTGGGTGCAAGGAGAAAGGTTGCTCCATACCTAGCTGGACCAGTTTGATGCTGGGGTGCTGGGCAGCCAAATCTTGCAGGGCCTGGAAATAAAGTGATGGAGCAAGGGAGGAGGTTAGAAGCCACCAGCGGCACAGACAGGTGTCCCACCCCTGCTCCCAGGTCACCAAGCCAGGCTTTGCTTTAGTTGGGGAAAGTGTACAGGGCCTGTTCTCAGAGGATGGAGTAGGGCAGCATCCCTGTAGCTGGCAGAAGAATGGTGCTGCTGGGCTCAGGAACTGCCCCTGTCCTAAGTGATCCCAGCACGGAGAAAGAGTTGGCCAGCCATTGGCACAACCATTGGCATGGCCAGGAGCAAGTGCTGGAGACATGTCTGCCACTCCACCCTCATCCCACCTGGCTCCATCAAGCGCTGCCTTATCCAGGGAGCTGGGGGTGTTATATGATCCCCCCAGAGCACTCCTGCTCCCACTGCTGGGCTACCGAGCTGGGGCCAGAGCCAGCAGTGAGCCAGCAAAGCTGTGGCGACCGCGGATTCCCACTGCCCACCTGGCTCAGGACCATCCCGTGCCCTGTGCCCCAACTGACCTTCCCTCTCGGACCCTCGGGGTCACGGCAGGTGGCAAAGATGTGCTGTGGGTGCTGGGGGCTGGCGGCGAGCTGCCGCACAAGCTCCAGCCCGATGCCCCGGTTGGACCCCGTGACCAGGACGCTCCGAGCCAGCGCAGCCATGTCCGCAGCCTCCGCACCGGGCGGTGACACATGGCAGGACTGCCGCCTGCTCCGCGTGAAGAGGAGGCAGGCACAGCCCAGGGTGTGGCTCCAGGCGCCCACAGGGACGGGGACAGTGCCAGCATCAGCCCTGGCCCCTTGCCTGCCCCAAACAGAGCCAGGGTCCCAGGAGGACCAAGGGCTTCCTGACATTTTGGCACATGGGGCTGCGTGTCTCCTGCATTGCCCAGATTCCCACCACTTCACCCCTCTAAAGCCCCAGCTCCCAAAGTCTCTGTAACAACAGAAGTGTCCACCTCTTTCACAAGCTTGGAAGAGCATCACAAGGAAAAGGAAAACAGGTTCAAATATGGCTATGGCCAGCAATCTCTCAATTTGGGGGGTGAGTTTGGGATGGTTGAACCCTGGGATGCTAATCCAAAGCCCAGCCTGGGAAGCAGAGGGAGATCACTTCATACGCTTCAAGTTCCACTGCTGCCAACACCTCCCCACAGAGCATCCAGGAGCCGGCAGAGAAGGCCCTCCCACTCCCTGTAGCCCCAACCACGCAGTGCTGGGGCTCCAAGCTCACACCCATCACCTTCCTCCTTTCTGGAGGACAATGCTGGATGCTTATAAACCCAAGAAGTGCCTGTAAAGCCAAGGCTCCTGCAGCCCAGGCCAGCCTGGGGGCATGGATTTCTAGAATGCAGAAGTGCTAAAAGAAGCAAAGAGGTGCCATGTAAAAAGCCTCAGCTGAAACAGAAGAATTGGGGCAACCTGAATGTGAGGTGGGGGAGGAAACAAGAACGGGAAAGTAGTGGGGATGGGTCCATCCCATTTGGATGTGCCCTGTGGGACATACCTGTTGCTCAGTCTGGCAGAGGGGATGGAACTCTCTATTCCCCAAGTATTTGAGTGAGTTACACATTTGGAGATCACCAAAGAAACACTCGGGCGATGGTGAGGGAGTCCCACATTTGGAAAATGAGCTTTCAAGTGACACAGAGGATGGAGAGGAGGAAGCAGCGATGTTTCCTTCCATCTTGGTGGACAGACTACAGCCTTCATGAGAGGTAAGCGTGGTGGGTGTGGATTTGGATGGTGTTAGAGTCGGACCTGCTGTAGCAGATGTTCTTGAGGGTGTAATCACCTGCGCAAGCAATTGCACTGCACAGACTTGCCTGCTCTGCCAGCAGCATCCAGAGCAGAGCTCCCATTAGGAACCAAAAAGACTGGAGTTTCCTCTTTTCCTTCTACGCTCCTTAGGCAGAAGGCGACAGAAACAAGCAAAGAGGGCTGCAGAACCAGGAAAGGTGGGAAAGGCCACAGGCCAGTGCCAAGCAGGGGAGTGACCTTTGGAAAGGGCTGACTGATGGTGTCCAAGGACAGCAGCACAGGCACACTTGTGGCTCTGGAGTCACAGCCTGGTGCCAGAAGGGATGCACCACGGAAGAAATGAGACCAATCTACAAGATCCCAATGCTATAGAGGCACCTGGGAATCATCCAGGTAAGAGAGGAACAGCGAGGACTCTGCTCCAAGCCCCATCAGTGGAGCAGGGTCAGCAATGACTTTGGAGCAGGTTGCCTAGGGTTTGAACCTGACCTCAAAACCCTCCAGGGACCCCGCAGGCTTCCCAGACCCCATTTCAATGCTTGACTGTCCTCAGAGGGATTTTTTTTGTCAGTGTGGCACCTCCCCTGCGTGCCTTGGCCTGGGTCCACAAGACCCTTCCTGTTAGTTCCATGACCAGAGCCATGCAGTGACCCCTCCTGCATCTGGTAGCCTTGAGCTTGACCCTGCTGACCCCTGCAAAGACTCTGTAGCCATTACATCCCCCAGCAGGGCTTTGGTCACCACTCTAGCAGCTATGGACCAGCATCCCCAGCCAGCTCCCACTCTGCCACAGCCCCTTCCTGGCTGAGCCCGACAGCTCCCTGCTCCCTCCGTGGGAGCAGGCAGCATCACTGTTGCAAAATGTGGAATGTGTCAGTGTTATCTTGTAAGGATGTTCTTTGATGTAAGGCCTTTATATACTTGCAAGCCTAATCAGCAGGAAAGGAGACCTAATCAGTGGAACTGGCAGCAGCCAGCATCCCTCACTCAAGGACATTCTGGAACTAACGAGATTTAGGGATGACTTTGCTAACTTGGCAAAACAGTCCCTGTCCATGTATCCTAGAGCTGAACTGTCTTAATTATAAGGCTAAAAATCAAGTCTACAGATCAAAAATACCCTGCCCACGTGAAGACCCTTCCCCTGAGCATGAGTGGAAGTTAGCTGGGGTTGCATGATTTGTATGGAAATTACTAACCAAGCCTTAGAGGGGGGTTGTGCTTGGGAAGTTACTAACTCTGAATTCCTGTGTATAAAAAACAGTGCAGAAGGTCGGGTGGGGTGTGCTGGATTTGTGGAATAGCACCGAGTACCCAGGCTGGGACAGCTCTGAAACAAACGATCGATATCCCTCTCATTAGCAGCTCGTTGCACACCAAGGGATGAACCCGATTTTTTGGGGCAACATCCCCGTGCCTGCAGGACGGGCACTCCTAAAATGGCGGCGCCCGGTGAGGCTTCAGCCGGGCCGCGTCACGTGGGCGCCGCGTGCCGCCATTGCATCAGCCGGGGGGCGGGGAGGGGCGGGGCCGGCACAGAGTGACAGTGCCCGCAGCCAATGGGACGTGGCTCCCGGGGGAGGGGCGGGGCGCAGCGGGCGGTGCGGCGCGGTCTGAGGAGCGGAGCGGAGCGGAGCGGAGCGGAGCGAGGGGCGGCGGCGGCCGCGCAGGTACTGCCGGAGGGGCTTGGGGGTGTCCGACCCCCCGGTTTGGCTTCCACAGGCCGGCCGGGACCCGCGGGCCCAGGGGAGAGGGCAGGGCAGGACAGGATAGGACAGGAGGGTGGCGGTGACGGTGACGGTGCGCTGGTGGTGCCCCAGCCAGGCTCACGGAGGGATGCCGGGCCCCGCTGTACCCTCACCCCTTCTCGGGCACTGGAGGAGAGCGGGTGGGGTCTGCGCAGAGACTGATCGGCTCTGGGACCGCCGCTGTGCCCGGGTCTTCCCTCTTCGGATCCTTCCCTCTTCCAACATCCAGGTTGCACTCGATGATCTCAGAGGACTTTTCCAACCTGATTCAGTGGTTTTGTGAACTGCTCCCAGGCCCTGCTTCTATGGGGAATTCCCGTTCCTCCGCGCTGCAGCAGGCTGCTGGGTGCTCGCCCCCCTCCATCTATCCGCATTGCGCTCCGCTGACAGGGACAGCCCTGTGTACTCGTAGGACAGGGACGATGCTGCACTCCAGGCTGTCACCTGCCTCTCGTACGTGTAGGGATGTGGATCCTCTCAAGGCTTCCTGGCATCCCTGGAGCTGACTTTGCTTTGAGCAGGAAGGATGGACAAGGTGATATTCAGGGGTCACTCCCAAACTTGGCTGTTCATAATTTAGTCATCGAATCACAGAACGGTTTGGGTTAGAAGTGACCTTAAAGCTCATCTGGTTCTAACACTGCTGCCATGGGCAGGGACATCTTCCACTGGACCAGGCTGCTCCAAGCCCCATCCACCTTGGCCTTGAACACTTTCAGGGATGGGGCATCCATGGCTTCTCTGAGCAACCTGTGCCAGGGCCTCACCGCCCTCACAGGGAAGAATTTCTTCCCAATATTTGTTATGAATCTCTCCTCTTTCAATTTAAGACTGTTTTCCCTTGTTTTGTCACTATCTGCCCATGTAAAGAGTTGCTTTCCCTTGTTTTTATAAACTCTCTTAAATGCTGGAAGGCCACAATGACATCTCCTCACTATGCATTTAATCACCTTGAATGCCTTGATGACTTGGCAGTCCCTCCCCACCATGCATGTCCCCATGTCCCCAGCAAGGTAAACACAACCTACTAAGTTGAGTATCCATGTGAATTTGATACTTTAGAACCATGTGTTTTCAAAGAACGGGTAACTGGAGGTAGAGCCCCAGAAATCAGGGAGGTTTGGGGAGAGGAAGTTTGGGGTTGGGCCACCATTGTTTGAGGCAGACTGATGGTTGAAGTGAGGAGTCAGTGAGTACTTAATGTGGGGAGACCCTTTCAGGAGATGGAGGCAATGATCCTGATGTTCAACTTGAGCTGACAGCACATCAGAGCGTTGGTTGTTGTTGTTTGTTCAGACTGCACCAAGGCTTTGCTTCTTTCCTGCTGCTTTGGACAGCGGTGACTTGAAGCTTCCAGATGGAGACCCCGCTCACTGCCAGCCAGATCCGGCAACGGTTCATTGACTTTTTCAAGGAAAACAAGCACACCTATGTGCACTCGTCTTCTACAATCCCCCTGGATGACCCCACGCTGCTCTTTGCCAATGCTGGTATGAATCAGGTAGGATTCTCAACCCTGGCACTGTGGTTCTTATTAATATATCCTGTTGGAACCTGCGAAGCTGTTTGGAAGATTATCATTTGTCTCCATCTTCCTTCTGGTCACAAAGAGGTGGTTGGTGTGTCCGCTGGAGTCCTCTGTGCTCTCACAAAATTGGCAAGAGCACTGGAAGAGGTTCCTGTGGTGGGAGCTCTGCCAGTCTCCCTTCTTGACCCTTGGTACCACAGCCAGTCCTGGCACAAATAGCTAATGGCATCTTTGAAGAGAGGTTGACACTGGGCTGCTGCAAGAGCTCTACTGCAGATCAGCACCCAGTTTTCATTTTTTGACAGCTGGGAATCTGACAGCTTTTAGTCCCTTTCCAAGTCCTGAGGTTTGGTGGGCTGCAAGAACACTCGTGTGTTGGAGTGCTGAGTTCTAGGCAGCCTCCTCACAGGCAGGAGCAGCACTGAAAGGTGCTTTGGATATGTCCAGACCAGTGGTATCATGACAGATGACACTTACTGCCTTGCTGTTGCTTGCAAGGTTTGAAAACCGGCACTGAGTGCTTTTCTCAATTGCCCTTTTTCTCTCTCCTGTCAGTTCAAACCCATCTTCCTCAATACTATTGACCCCTCACACCCGCTTGCTAAACTGAGCAGAGCCACCAACACTCAGAAGTGCATCCGAGCAGGGGGCAAGCACAACGACCTGGATGATGTGGGGAAAGATGTGTACCACCACACCTTCTTCGAGATGTTGGGGTCCTGGTCCTTTGGGGACTATTTCAAGGTAAAACAGTCTGGGTGCAGCTCTGAATCTCTTGCACAGATTTATCCATCTCTATGAACTCAGCAGAGCAGTTGCCAAGAGGAAAGAGAATATGTTGGCACAGAGGTGCATGTGGCTCCTTTGGAATAAACGAGCTTGGAAGCTGCCCCGACCCTGCAGAATGATTTGAGATTAATTGCTTAAGGTTTACAAAGCTGATTAAATTAACTCTGCTAGTTTGGAGTCTTCAGGCAGAGGTTTTAGTGGCTGTCCTGGAGCAGTGGGGAGTTACATGTACTGTGCAACTATGATTGACCTTCAAACAGGAGTGATCATACAATAATGATGATCTTTTCCCAAGCTTCTTGCTAGTGTAGTGTTCAAAGACAGAAGGAAGATGTTAAGATGACAGAACAACAGCAGAATTAAAAGGCTTTTTGGAGGCAGTGAACATGCTAGGAGTTAACATGGCTGCATCTAGAAAGTCATATGAGATGTTTCTTGTGCCTTGTTCGTTGCATATATTAATCTGCCTCTATCATATGTCAAAAGTCAGGAAGTTTTTGGCTGCTGATGGCTACAGTAGCCAGTACTTTGGATGTTGGAGAGGAGCTGTCTTTGCATTCACTTGCTGACCTCATGTTTCCTTCTGAAGGAACTGGCTTGTAAACTGGCACTGGAACTTCTCACCAAGGAGTTTGGCATCCCTGCTGAAAGACTCTACATCACTTACTTTGGTGGAAATGAGGCTGCAGGACTGCAACCAGACCTGGAGTGCAAGCAGATCTGGTTGGATTTGGGGTAAGGCCTTTCACTGAGGATTGAAGGTGCATGATTTGATGAGCAATAGTAATTTGTTTGGGTTGGATATTAGGAGAAAAATTTTCACAGAAACAGAACAGAACAGGCTGCTCAGGGCAGTGGTGAAGTCACTATTCCCGGAAGGATTTTAAGGCTGGGTAGCTGTGGCACGTGGGGACATGGTTTAGTGGTGAGCTTGGCAGTACTGGGGTAACAGTAGGACCTGATGATCTGAAAGGTCTTTTCCAAACTCAATGTTTTATGACTCTATGATGGCATGTGTTATGTGGCAGAACACATATAACAGGAGAATTTAACAAAAGTGTCACAAATAATGTTTGCAAGGTGGTAGAGCTTCCGAACCAAAGGGAAGTATTGGTATTAGGTAGAAGATACTGACTGAGAGCTCTGGTTTCAGAATCTCTTGTGTAATCTTAAGGAGGGTCCTGCTGCGTCAGATGGATGGGCTGTCCTGCCCAGTGTGCTGCTGCTGACAGCACTTGAGAAGATCATAGAGCAATGGAATGGTTTGAGTTGGAAGAGACCTTACAGTTCATCTTGTTCCAGGCCCTCTGCTATGGGCAGGGACACCTTCCACTAGGCCAGGTTGCTCCAAGTCCTGTTCAACCTGGCCTTGAACAGTTCCAGGGATGGGGCACCTGCAGCTGCTCTGGGCAACCCCTGCCAGGGCATCACCATGCAGAATTTATTCATAATACCTAGTATGAATCTACCTTCTGTTAGTTTAAAGCCCTTTTCCTATCATTCCATGCCCTTCTAAACAGTTCCTCTACAGATTTCTTGTAGGCCCCTTTAGGTACTGAAGGGCTGCAACAAGGTGATTCCACAGCTTTTTCTTCTCCACACTGAACAATCCAAATTCTCTCAGGCTTTTTTCATAGGAGAGATTCTTCATCCCGTCCCTGTCTTCTTGCTGGTGGCTTTGCTGAGGTGTTGTGTAAGCTTCTGCCTCCACGTGGGATGAGTGCCAAGTGCCAGTGTTTGCTTGATCCCCTCAGCAGAGATCCTGAGCTTTAGGCTCTTGGATTTTTCTGTCTCAAGACTCTAAGAATTCATCGGCTCCTCTAGGGAATTAGTGAGCTGTGGTTTCTGTGATGTAGCCTTTAGTTTGGGGAATTCTTGGAGTCAGTCTCTTGTTCAATAAATTTCTTGTTACAGGCTGGCTGAGGGCAGGATTCTGCCTGGCAATATGAAGGATAACTTCTGGGAAATGGGAGACACAGGCCCCTGTGGCCCTTGCAGCGAGATCCACTATGACCGGATTGGGGACAGAGATGCTTCACACCTGGTCAATCAGGATGACCCCAACGTCCTGGAGATCTGGAACCTGGTGTTCATACAGTTCAATAGGTGAGCCAGAGCTGCTTTCAGCTTCCAGGTGAGCCAGGTTGCTCCAGCTCACTGTGGGAGGCTGCTTGGGTTGCACACTCTTTTAACTGGCCCTGGCTGGCTCTCCATTCCCAGTTCTCCAGGAGTTGTGCACTTTGTGATGCTCTGTCCTCTTATCCACCTGTACAGAAGAGGTTGGTCATGCTGCCTTTGGAACAACTGGGAGTATTTTCTCTTTATCTACCAGGAGTTCAGTACGGAATAAGTGCTGTCCCACTCTGGGTCTAAGTTGTTGTTGAGGGTTTTGTTAACTATATTTTATCAGAGTTGTCCTTTGTGTGGCTTGTGTGTATGGGTCCATGTCGTAAATCTGGTGGAAATAAATCTCATGAAGATGAGGAGAGAGATGAAGTTCCCCCTGCAGAGCCTCCATCCATAACATCTTGTCTTTCTTTGGCAGGGAAGCTGATGGGACACTGAAACCCCTTCCTAAGAAAAGTATTGATACTGGGATGGGCCTGGAGAGGCTGGTCTCTGTGCTGCAGAACAAGATGTCCAATTATGACACTGACCTTTTCCTTCCTTACTTTGAAGCCATCCAAAAGGTACAAACTAGAGCCTGACCCAGCTGCATCCCTTCCCTGAGTCCCTGGGGAGATGCGTGGGGCTGGTCAGACAGGGCAGTCTCTGCTTTCGCAGCTGCTGTCAGCCCCACACATTTGTACTTTGCTGAGGGTAGGAATGCAGGCTGGCACAGTACTTGCTGTCCTGGGACATGTTTCCAGGGGAAGACACAGGACAATGAGTGGTGCAGCTTTCCCACTTTCTGTGAACTGTCCTGATGGCACATTCCTTGGTCCTCTCCCAGTGGAAGATGCTCTGCAGTCCCCCATGGCCAAGTGCCATCTTTTTGCCCTGTAGTAGAGAACACATGGTGCTGCTAACCCAGAATCAGTTTGTCCTTCAGTCTCACACCTGGAACATGTTGATCTGTAGAAAATTCCCTGAGACAGGAGGCTTCTGCCATAAACCATGACAGTCACTTGCAGAACCAGTGTGCTGTTGCTACATCACCCTGGGTGGGGACTACGTTACCCATTCTAGGAGTTTTGTGTGCAAGTTCAAGCCTTTTTGTTCTCCTCCATGGAGGAGGCAGAGCTTTCAAGCTCTAGATCATGCTGGAAAAAATGCAGGGAGAAGAGCCCAGGCTCCTGCTGCCTCTAAGGAATGAGGTGCAGAGCTCCAGAGTTGGAATTGGAGAACTGCCTTTCTCCAATGTTAAATCCCTAGCTAGACACAGCCCCTGTGGCCTTGTCTGCCTTCCTGCAGTGTGCTGGGAGCCTGGCTGGAGGGACTGTGCCTGTGGTGGGAGGTTTGCACCACATGCAAGCACTGCATTGTTACAGCAGTATCTTGCTCTAGGGTATGGATAAAAACAACCTAAAAGAGGGAAGCTGGGACCATCTCCTGTGTGACAGAATTTGAAAGGTTTCTTGGCTGGGTAGGTTGTGCCAGGTTGGAACCCTTGAGTCAATGTGCAAAGTGGATGATTTCCCTGTAGTCTCGCCCTCTCTCTCTCACTTGGGCTCTTAATAATGGGATTTTCTTCCCTCTGGTCTGGAGAGCTTTTGGCCATGGAAGTGCGGGCTGAGTCACCTCTTTCCAAGAGGAGAGTTCCTTCTCTGTGGCTGGGGGTGGTGAGGTGGGCTTGGCTTCTGAGGGCCTTCCCTGTAATTCTGCCATGGTGCCACTGTCCATAATTGTCCCCTCTCCCCACTGCCTTCTCTGCACAGGGCACAGGTGCCAGACCATACATGGGGCAGGTCGGGGCCGAGGATGCTGATGGAATAGACATGGCCTACCGCGTGCTGGCTGACCACGCACGGACCATCACCCTGGCCCTCTCGGACGGGGGCAGGCCTGACAACACTGGCAGAGGGTAAGAAGGAGCTGCTGCAATGCCACCACTCCCGTTCTATGGGGTCTGGAATCTTCTGTATCTCTGGAATGTCTTTGGATTTGTCATTAAAGCAGTGGGTAGCAGTGTGTTTACTCAGGATATTTGACACCTGAATCGCAGTAGTAAGGTCCACCCAAAAGACCATGATACAAAGGTCTGAGGGTTCTTGCAAGCACCAGTGCCAGCCCCTGGATAGGATCACTGTGGGCAGACATGCACAAAGCCCTGCTTGGTGCAGTGCTGCTGTCAGAAAAGCAAGGAATTTTGGGCTGGGGATGCCACTGGACTCGGTGAGCACACAGTGAATGTGGGTCACGAAGCCGGGGCCTGGCGCTTCACCTGTGCCTTGCTGCTGCTGGCATGAGCTGCTGCTTGAGAGAAAATGTTGGAAAAAAGCCCTGTGCTCTTGGTCCTGGAAGGGGGTGCTGGTAGGTGGATGCTGGTGGAGCCCCTGAGAACAACTCAGAGGTGTAAGGTTTGCATGGGGGCTCTGCTATTCCCTAGGTATGTGCTAAGGCGGATCCTCCGACGGGCTGTGCGCTACTCCCATGAGAAGCTCAATGCCCCCAAGGGTTTCTTTGCTACTCTGGTTGATGTGGTGGTACAGTCACTGGTAAGTTCTCCCACTCCTGTGTATCTGCTGAGGACTCCTTCTGTGAGGTGTGTTGTTCTCCATGCTGAAGGGCTCATCCTCTTGTGTCTGCAGGGAGATGCCTTTCCTGAGCTGAAGAAGGACCCAGATATGGTAAAGGACATTATCAATGAAGAAGAGGATCAGTTCCTGAAAACACTGAGCAGAGGACGTCGCATTCTGGACAGGAAGATCCAGAGCCTCGGGGACAGTAAAACCATTCCTGGTAAGGCTGTGACTTCTGTCTGGATGCAACAAAAGGCATTTATTATCTGGGATCATCTCAGGGCTCAGCTGGGCTGGGAGATGAGAGGTGGTGGAGGTGTTGGGGGACAAAGTCGGTGTCAGAAGACATCTCTTAATGCTGAGTCACTTGTCTCTCTGTGGTCTCTGTTCACTTGCTCAGGTTTCTAATCTGCCCAGACACAGACCTCTGTGCTGTCAGGGAGGAGCCTTTTGGATATTCACGTGCTCCAGGCCTGTTCACTGTCCTGCCACAGCATAGAGCCAGTTGGGTGGGACAGAGCCAGTGGAAGAGCAGGGAAGGAAGCAGTGTCTCATGCAACATGAGAGCTGACTGCTTTGCCCTTTCTCTGCAGGTGACACTGCCTGGCTGCTGTACGACACCTACGGTTTCCCTGCGGATCTCACTGGGCTGATTGCAGAGGAGAAGGGCCTTGTTGTGGACATGGAGGGTTTTGAAGAAGAGCGGAAAAATGCGCAGGTAGATAACAGCTCTGGGGGAAGCTGGCCTTTGAGTGGCCACGGAGAACTCCCTTCCTTGCAGTTTTGCAGTCACAAGTTGCTCCTTCCTTACTGAGTCTGCTCACAGCCCGTGTGCCTCAGGGTCCCATGGGAAAAACCAGGACAATTGCAGTTGTTGTGGGACATGTCTCTTCTGTACAGCTGGGGTTGGTTTGCTCACTAACAAAGCCTGGGACCTTGAGCTAAGCCTTCAGACAGAGGTAGTGGAGTGCTGGGAGCACCTCCCTGCTATCCTGTTTTGGTTAGGGAAGTTGTTCCCTGTCCGAGGAGTAGTGTCCAGGCAGGCCTGCAGCTTGGGTGCCTCTCCCAACATATTTGCTGCAGCAGCAGGGAGTGGCATTGACCAGCTGGGCCATTGCTGGGCTGAGGCCCACTTGGTCTGTGTGCTGTAACTGCCTGCTGTGCAGTCAGAAAAGATGGGAGAATTCCAGCTGCTGACACACAGCTTCCCAGGGCAGAGCTCTAAACCAGGCAGTGCTGAGGGATGTGACTGACGTGTACAACTAGGCTGGTGTGCCTTGGTGTTTCTTAAACCTTGGTGCTTGTCGTTGGCAGCTCAAATCCCAGGGCAAGGGTGCTGGAGGGGAAGATCTCCTCATGCTGGACATCTATGCCATTGAAGAGCTAAGGGCCCGAGGGCTGGAGGTGACTGATGACTCACCAAAATACAACTATGCTTCAGATCCGAGTGGTACCTATGGTATGAAAAAGCCTTCTCAGAATCATGTTCTCCTACTAAACCTTCCCTGGCATGTACCTCTGGCTCCCCTTTCCTGGGACATGGAGTTGGGAGTGGAAGGCTGTGCCGGTGAATAGTCTGCTTGTTACTAATGGAGCAGTGAAAGAGGACAGACTGTTACTCCACTACTGTTGCCAAGTTAATAGGATTCCTCTTGCCTGCAACTTTGTGTCTCCACACTCCTATGTTGATGTTTCTCAGCTGCTCCTGTGCCAGTGCTGCAGGAGACTGCAGTTTCTGCTTGGCCTGTTGGAGGATCCTTGGCTCTTCCCGCTAATTTTTTAATTTGATGGAGATTCAGGAGGCTGCAGACTCATAGCAATGTGTGTGCTAACTTCTGCTGCATAGGTGTGGAAGGCAGTGACAGTCTCTGCCTTGGAAGGCACTAAATGAAATTCCCAATTAACTGTTGCCTTACTCCTTTCTCCTTATCCCCTGCAAATGTGGTAGCTGCCATAAGCTCCTGCAATAACTGGGAAGTGTTGCTATGAAGTTTTGCTCCATGTGGTGTCTACAAGGTTTTCCTGTTTTACTGACACTGCCTGTCATCCCGGTGACAGATTTCGGGAGCCTCGTGGCCACAGTGAAAGCCATCCGCAGGGAGAAGATGTTTGTGGAGGAGGTATCCACTGGCCAGGAATGCGGGATAGTGCTGGACCGGACCTGCTTCTACGCTGAGCAGGGTGGGCAGATCTATGACCAGGGCTACATGGTCAAGGATGACGACAGCAGGGAGGATGTGAGTGGCCTGAGAACCTTTTGCTAGACTCAGTCTGACCCAGGGCCTGGGCAGAGCAGGAGAAGGGGCCAAGCAAGCTCCAGCAATTTCCCATCCATGTTAGGTGTCAGGCATTGCATAGGATTCCTTTCTGGGGGTGCAGCATGGCATGGAAGTGCTGGAGTTTTATTCCCCTTGTTTCTCGAGGAACTGAACTCTGCTGCTGTCACCAGAATGTGTGTGCTTGTGGTGGTGGTGCTGGGATTGCTGAGCCCAAGGGCAGTGCTCTCAAGCCATGATGGGGAGTTGAGGTGGGAAGCTCTTTCTGTGCCCCATAACTGTGCCCCACATTTGGTCACTTCTCTGCTTTGCTGTGTGCTGTTCCCAGGGACACTCAGCTTTCTCCAGCACACACACCACTCTGGCTCTCAGCTGGGACCTTTCCAGTTGCAGCTCAGACCTCTGACTGGATGATTTGTCTCCCCTTGGCTTTTCACCCTGCTCACAAAGGGCATTTCCCTCTTTGTACAGAAAACAGAATTCACTGTGAAGAATGTGCAGGTCCGAGGAGGCTACGTGCTCCACGTAGGAACTCTGTATGGGAACTTGAAAATAGGAGATCAAGTCCACCTGTCTATTGATGAGGTGAGTTCAGACGTGGTGTAACACATGGGCTTGTCTCTTGTCCCTGAATTTTGCCTCCTTTCTTTTCATCAGTGGCACTCTGGGGGCCTGAAGTTTGAGGCCTGCTCTCCCTGCAGTGCACGATCAAGCAATGTCTGGCTGACTCCAGGTCTCTCCTGCTTGGCACCTGGCTTTCTCTACCATGAGGCAGATAGTGCCCAGCTGGCTCAGAGCCATGCTCTCTGGGTTTGCTGATCAGCAGCAGAAACACATTTTGGGTCATGGCTTGAAGGTAGAACATGTATCGTACCCCACTGCAGGGGGACAACAGCAGAGAGCCTGGGCTGCCTGTCCAATGCCAGGCAGTGCTCCTGTGGTCTCAGCTTGCTGAGTGAGTGCTGGGTTGAGCATAGTCAGCCTAATGCATTTCCCTTCCCTATAGAGGCAGCACTTTTGGAGGAAGTGGGAAGGCTTCCATCTTGGAGTGCTCTTCCCTGCTGAGGAACAGAGATCAGTGTCTGTGACCTGGTCTGTCCTTGCCCTCTCTGCGCACAGGCCCAACAAGGAGACTGCCAGGAAAAAGCCATGCACAGGTTTGGTAGGGAACACCCTGCTCCCTTAGCTGAAGCTCCAAGGCAGCAAGTGTGATCAGTTGTTTCTGGTCTCCTGAGCTGATGTAGGATTCTGTTGAGGCAGGGCATTAACCTCCCCTTCAGCTGCTGAGGCGGTCATGGCTCCGGGGTGGGGACCCCATCTAACAGTGGCTTCCTCCCTCAGACCAGGCGCAGGCCAGTCATGAGCAACCACACGGCCACCCACATCCTCAACTTCGCCCTGCGCTCGGTGCTGGGCGAGGCTGACCAGAGAGGGTCCCTGGTGGCGCCGGACAGGCTGCGCTTCGACTTCAGCGCCAAGGGAGCCTTGTCCACCCAGGAAATCAAGAAAGTTGAAGGGATTGCCAACCAGATGATTGAGGAGTCAAAGGTGGGTGCAACTGACAGGTTGTATACCTTGAGTCCAGCTTTTGGATGATCTGGGATGCTGGGAGTTTGGCATTCAGGAGTCTTCTGAGCTGCTGGTGCAGTGCTGTGCACGAATTGCCATCACCTCAGAGGATTTTGAGTGGGAAAACCCCGTGTGGATTGTTCTGTTCACTGGTCTCAAGCCCTCTCTAGGATTGGAGTGTTCCTATGCCTGCTGTAGTGTCAAATCAGCTACAAGAGCCAGGAGGTTTTGCAGGCCTGGCTGGAATTACAGCGAATACCCAGATAACCCAGTGATGTGTCCCCAGTGGCAGGAGAGTTGCTCTGTCTGGTGCCGAGTGTCAGAGCAGACCCTTGAGGACCCTGGAGTCTGTGCTTGGAACAATTTGCATGTACAGTAACACACAGGGAGTCTGAGCAGGTGGTATTGGGAGTTTTGAAGATGGAACATCTGCCAATAACTTTGTGATCCTTGCAATTCAACAAACCCCAGCTCAGGTGAGGCACAAGGCTTCACTTCTAGAATCTTTCAGAGGAACTTGGGATTCCCTGGGAATGTGGGCCCTCAGTCACAGCTGACAGGACTGGCTCTTACCCACATCCCTGTCCTGTCCTCTGCAGCCTGTGTATGCCAAGGACTGCCCTCTTGCAGCAGCCAAAGCTATCCAAGGACTTCGGGCAGTTTTTGACGAGACCTACCCAGATCCAGTCCGTGTGGTCTCCATTGGCATCCCCGTGGAGGAGCTGCTGGCTGACCCCTCTGGCCCTGGGGGCTCCATCACCTCTATTGAGTTCTGCGGAGGGACGTGAGTACCTGGAGAGGCCAGGGGAGATGGCAGGGTGGCTGAAAAGGAGTTTCTGTGGAGCTTTACTCCCGGGAGTGCTGTGGACATGTGCAGGGCACAGCCAGGGCAGAGCTGGCAGTGGTGGTGATGATGTGCCTTTGCATTCCCAGTCCTGAGTCAATCCATCTTTAAAATTACCTTTTGCAGGCAGGGAACTGCCTGTATTGCCCCTGCTCTCAGGCAGGGTCTCTGGCAGTGCTGGGAGCACAGCCCTTGCCACCCTTTCCTTGCTCATTTGCTTTTAGCACAGGTTTTTTTTTCTGCCTGTCCCCACACTTGCTGCATTTCCCTGGCAGGGTGGTTGTCTTGTTTCTGTGCTGATTCTGCTGAGATGAGAGGTGGACTTCTAACTCTCTCTTTTGGGTCTGTCTGGGTTCTTTCCAAAGGCACTTGCAGAATTCCAGCCATGCTGGCCCCTTTGTGATTGTTTCAGAAGAAGCAATTGCTAAAGGCATTCGGAGGATAGTTGCAGTCACTGGGGCTGAAGCTCGGAAGGTAAGGGTAGGCAGGAGAAATCCTCTGTGAAATTCCACCTATTAACCCTGTGCCAAAGTTCCTTTTGTTCTAATATGCACAACATCCCTGTCAGCACCAGGGAGAATTCTCTGAGGGACTCATGGAATGCTATTGGCAAAGGCTGTGCTGAAAGCCCCGGCTGTACTACAGTCAGAGCAGGGAAGATGGGGAAGTCTCAGCTATAGGTGTTGTGTCAGTGTGGCAGAAAGGCCCGGGTGGGTTTTTGGGATGGCTCTGGGGTTAGCTCAGGTTGCTTTGCAGAATGGGCTGCAGATGTAGAGCTCTCAGCAGCTGGCAAGGCTGCCAGGAGAGTGGTGGAGCCTGAGAACCCTGTCCTCTGCTGCAGGAGGCAGTGACTTCAGATGTGGACTGGAGCTTACTAAAGCGGAAGAAAGGGGTTTCATGGGGGAGATTATTTCTCTTTTTGGGGGATCTTGGCAAAGAAAGAGACCTGGGGCCTGTATGCCAGCATCACACCCTGGTTCTGGTCAGGAGCTGTCTGCTTTGGTCTTGTGGCTTCCCAAGAGTTACTAAGCTCCATCCTGGGGCATTCCAGCATTCCTCACCTCTTCTCGCTCTGGGGTGGCCAAGAGCCCAGCCTGCTCAATCTGCCTGCTTGATTTAACTCAGATTGTTTTCTGCTAGGCTCTGAGGAAAGTTGACAGCCTAAGGAAACTGCTGTCAGCCCTGGAGGCCAAGGTGAAGGTCCAGACAGCTCCCAACAAGGATGTGCAGAAGGAAATCACAGATCTCGGTGAGGTGAGGATGGTAGCAGTGCTCTGCCTCCCAAAGTGAACAGGACCTTGATTGCCAGCACTGGGTGGTATTAATGAGGCCCAGGTTCACCTTCCTGCTCCTGTGCAACAGCCCAGCACCTGCTGCCTGGGGTGGTTGGCACCGGGAGAGGAGCGGAGCTTACTGGGCTCTGCCAGTTGAGGCACTGAGGCTCATGAGGTGCTGCATCTCCTGCTGTGGTTGCTGGTACCTTTAACCCTCTCCGCCTGCTCTTCCTTTGCAGACACTGGCCACTGCTGTTATTCCACAATGGCAGAAAGATGAACTGAGAGAGGCTGTTAAAGCACTGAAGAAAGTTATGGATGACCTGGACCGAGCAAGCAAAGCTGACATCCAGAAACGAGTGAGCCCTGGGCCAGAATAAAGGACAGTGTGGGAGGGCTTGGGACACTCCCCTGGGAGCTCTGTTTGTGTCCCGTGTGGAAGAGAACTGAACTGTGGGGATGCCTCTCACCATTCAGCCTTCCAGCCTCTCCTGCTCCCTCCTGGAGCACAGCTACCTCCTGGGTTGAAGTATGGCATGCCCTAACAGTGTCCCTGGGTGCAGGCTTCCTCCTGGATCCCACAGGAGTTTTCTGGAGGAGGAATCATGCACAGCATTGCTGCTGTCGTGCAGGCCACATACCTGCCTGTCAAAATATTTTGCTCCAAGCTGGACTGTGGGTGTGTTTGGGCACCTTGGAGGCTTCTGTCCCTGCTCTTCCAGGTGATCCTTGTGTCCATACACAGTGTAGGTGCTCTAGTGTCTGACCACTGTTGCCCTCAGGTTCTGGAGAAGACCAAGCAAGTCATTGAGAGTCACCCTAACCAGCCGTGGGTCATCATGGAAATGGAAAATGGAGCCTCAGCAAAGGTATGGGAAGGCCTGATCTCTCCTCAACAACCTTTCTTGTGCCTGAGGAGCATCTGGGTGGTCTCTGCTCACTTGGGGAGGTGGTTCAGTGCTATAGAGCTGTCTCTCTTGACACCTGCCATCCATGAGGAGGGGGAGGGACCACTGGGATATTCTCTGTGTCCCACGTCCTGGACTAGCACATGGGTTTGCAGGGATGGGTGAGGTCTTGACCACTTGCTGAGCTTCCAGACCTGGTGGTGGATAGGGAGCCCAGCAGAAATCCCTTTCTGTCCCAGGTAAGACTCATCCCGCAGCAGTCACGACACAGAAATGGAGGCTTAAGGGACTCAGCAGCTCTGCTGGGCCATGGAAGTCATTATGCCTGTGGTCCCTGCAGATCAGCTCAGGATCAGGAGCAGTGTCCTGGCTGAGTTCATGGACAGGGCTGGCCAGAGAGCTGCCCTCAGCTCCTGGGCAGTGTCTGCTCAGCTGGGTTCAAATTCTTCCCCGGCCAGGGCTGAATCTGCTCCTACCATCCTCCACATGCAAGTTAAGTTTTTTTCCTAGTGATTTCTGTTGGAATAACAGTTCCCTTGTGTGTGCTGTGTCGCAGTGCTGAGCCCAGCGAGTGCCAGGCAGTGGGGGCTGATTGTGCCTGGGCTTGGACCGCTCTGGGTTTAATGCCCTGTTAAAATCTCCTCTCTGGGAGTCTTGGAGCTGATCCTGCTCACTCTCTGTGGCCACCCCCATTACCGTGATGCCCATGCTTCTGCTCGCAGTGGGTGCTCTTGCAGCATTTTCCCTGGCAGAAGGGTGCATCCCATGGGATGGCAATGCTGGCAGCCCAGGGAGCTGCATATTCCCAATCCAACCAGAGCAGCACTGCTTTGCTTGCCAGAGGACCCGCTCCTGGAGCTCTGTGCTGCATCATGTTGTCTGTGGGAGTGAGGGATGATGGTCTCCTCGGGAATAACAGGACGTGTGGCAGTCTCCCTCATTCTTCCCATGTGCCTGCTGTGTCTGATAACCCTTGCAGCCTCTTCATGCTGTGAGTCCTCCTGACTCGCTTCAGAACAGCTCCTCCCTCCTGCTGGGGGGAGCTTTTTCCCCTGCAGCCAGTACACTCAGACAAAGGTTCACTCGGGCTAATTCTGCCACTTCCTGCATACCCGAAGGTGGGGAAATAAAAGCATCTTCTCCTCCTCCCTGGACACAGCCAGGGTTTGTGTTCCCTGCCAAGGCTTCTACTCTGCCAGGGATGTGAAGATGACTTGTGTTTAGGAGGAGGAGCACTCCAGGGTGCTGCTGGCTGGGTTAATGGAATTCCAGATCCCTGAGGTTGCTGTGGGGGCTGGAGCTGGGCTGCGTACAAGCACAGGGAAGAAGTCATGCAATGATTTTGTTCCCTTAAGGCCCTGAATGAATCTCTGAAGCTCTTCAAGACTAACTCCCCCCAGACTGCTGCCATGCTCTTTGCTGTGGATAACGAAGCTGGCAGGATCACCTGCCTGTGTCAAGTACCCCAGGTAATGCTGAGACTCCATGTCTGCCTTTTCCTGAGCCTCTGTGGAGGATCTTCAGTCTCCAAGCAGGAACTGTCACATTACACAGCCAGAACTGATTCGGGTTTTATAAGAGCCACAACCTTCCTGCTTTGGCTTACTGTTAGGCTGCAGAAGCGGGGGAAGAGGGGTTGTGCTTCCCTGCAAACAGGGAAGAGGAAGAGTCAGGACTTACTGCGGTAGTGGTAGGCATGGGGCAGGGAGATTGCTGTTCTTCCCTCAATGCTGACTTCTGGATTTCTCTTTTCCTGACCAGGAGACCGCAAATAAGGGCCTGAAGGCCAGCCAGTGGGTGCAGGAAGTGTCTGGCTTGATGGACGGCAAAGGTGGTGGGAAGGACATCTCTGCGCAGGCAACGGGCAAGAATGTGGGCTGCCTGCAGGAAGCCCTGAAACTGGCCACAGACTTTGCCAGGCTCCGGCTGGGGGAGCTGAAGAACTGACTGACGAGGGATCCCTGGCCCCTTTGTCTCCCTGTCTTGTCCCCTGCGCGAGTTTCCTATCAATAAAGGTTCCCTGCCCCGTGCGCTGCGCGCCTGCTGTGCTGGGGGCACGGGACGGGAGAGGATGAGATGGGGTGGGATCCTCCTGCCACTCACAGCCTGTGCCCGCCCCTTCTTTGTGCCCGCCCCGTCCCCGCCCGCTCACGGTGTCCCACCGAACATGCCGCTGGATCACCGCCGCCTGCGCGGCCCGGAGGAGTCGCTGCCGCCGGCGCTGTGGGCAGCGGCCGCGGCCGAGAATGAGGAGGACGAGGAGGGCGCGGGGGCGGCGCCGCGGGACCCCTGCGCGCTGCGGCCGCTGTTCGCGCGGGCCGGGCTGCTGAGCCAGGCGCAGGGCTCGGCCTACGTGGAGCTGGGCAGCGGCACCAAGGTGCTCTGCGCCGCCTGGGGCCCGCGGGAGGCGCCTGAGCCCGGCCCGGGCCGGCTACTCTGCGAGTTCCGCCGGGCG
>WBMZ01016846.1:0-18484 GCA_013400975.1 Atrichornis clamosus | reverse complement strand
CGTCCCTGCGCCACAGAGCCAGGCTGGGCGGCCGCGGCGCCACGTCCGGGGCAGCGCGGGCGGGAGCGCTGGCTCTCGGCGCTCGCGGTGCAAACCACACTCTCCACTTTGCTCCAACAAAGCGTAAGCAAGCGAACGGGCGGCGAGGGCTGCGCGGCGGGCGGCGCGCTCGGGTGCGCTTAGGATCTGTAGTCCTTCTTGCTGTATGGTTTGTTGCCCAGGATGCTATCGATCTCGTGGACGATGGAAGACGACAGCTTTGGAAGGACCTGTGGGGGATGGGGGCGACTCTGTGAGTTGGGATTGTGACCCCAGTGTGTGCAGGAGGATGCTCACCGCCTCCACCCCGCCGCATTCGTGACATAAGCCCCAGCTCACCGGCTGGGTGACCCAGTTAGGGAGAGCCTGAGTCAGGCCTGACCCTGCACCCTCAGCCCAGCAAAGCCTCGTCTGTGCTTCTCGCCTTCATGACAAGCAAAAGCTGTCATGGAGCTGGGTTTGCAACCCTCTTTCCCCGCACAGCACGGTGCAGCAGCAAGTGCTGCGGGCAAACGTTGCTCCCGCTGGGAGCACTGACCTGTATTGCTCCAATATTCTCCATCAGCTGGTCGGCGTTGGAGGCCCCCAGTAAGACGGAGCTGACGCCCTCGTTGCGCAGGCACCAGGCTGGGATAGGAGGGAGAGCAGAGCTTGAGCACAGCCCGGCTGCCCTCTGTGTCATCCCCAGGTGTCCCCCACTATCCCCGGTCCCTTTACCGATGGCGAGCTGGGGCAGGGTGCAGCCCAGACGCTCAGCGATGGCCTGCAGCTCCTTCAGCTTTGCCTGCTGCCGCCGGCCCTCTTCACTCAGGATCTTATCCTTCAGCCACTGGTATCCCTGGGGATTGGAAGGGGGTGTTATGGTGGGATCAGGGTTTACCGGCACCTTGCACAGGGAGGGCATCCCCAAACACTCTGGGTCATAGCTCCTGGATCTCCTGTTCCCATGGGGACTTTTCTAGGCCCCTGGCCCTGCTCCCCCAGGTCTGTCCATCCCTGTGTGTCTCCCTGGCCCCGATGCAGCTCACCTTCAGTGAGGCACGGGAGTAGGGGGGGATTCCCCCATCATACTTCCCCGAGACGATGCCACAGGCCAGTGGGGACCAGGTCATGGCTCCAACACCTGGTGACAGAGCAGAACATGGGGATGATGCTGACATTCCCAGCTCCCCCAGGGATTGCAGCACCTGCCTCAGCAGTGCCAGGCTTGGGGAGTACTGTGCTTTGGTGGGCTGGGGAGGAACTCCCACTGTCATACCTATCTTGTGGAAGAGCTCAGGCAGCTGCACCTCCACCTTTTCCCGCTGGAACATGTGGTACTCGGCCTGCTCGCAGATCGGTGGAATCAGGTTGAACTGCCGGGCCACCGAATATGCCTCCTGCAGAAGAGCGGGGACCCTCAGTGCCCTGCCGCTCCCCCTGAGCCCCCTGCTGAGCCCCCCAGCCGAGTCCTGAGCGGCCACCCCGAAAAATAATTAAGACTCAAGTACATCTGCACACGCTTGGCTCCCAACAGCTGCTGTCTAATTAAATCAGCATCAGCGGCATCACTGGGGCTGCTCTGCTGCGGCCGCCCTGGTCCCCTGGGCTCCTACCATGATCTCCATGGAGCTCCAGCGCGAGGTCCCCCAGTACATGGCCATCCCCTGGTTGATGACGTGGGTCATGGCTCGCACCGTCTCTGCCGGGAGGGAAGGAGACAGTGGCAGGTGGGGTTTAGCAGGGGCAGAAGGGGGCTTGCACCGCGCTGATGGCTGGCGAGCATCCCACTCCCAATGCTGCGTCAGGAGCTGGGTCGTGTCCAGGGGATGCTTTCAGAGGAGCAGGATGGGGACAGAGGGAGCAGCCACTCAGGATGTGCTGGGAACAATAGCCGACCTAACATGCCACCCGCGGTGCCAGGCTCTCCCGGCACGGAGAACAGCCCAAGGCTCCTGGGAGTGGCCCCATGCCCTGTGGGGTTACCAGCACTGGCACCGCTGCAGGGGGAGGGATTGATGCATTGCCCACGCACAGAGACCCAGGGAGGGAAGCCTGGACCCTGTGCGAGGGGGTCTCAGGAGGAGCCAGCCCTGAGCCATGCGGGCTGGGGCCAAGCCAAGGCGCGCTCCTGCAGCCAAAGGCGGGCAGCGGGAAGGGCAAGGGGCACGAGGCTCGCCCGGCCGGCACCGGGGCACACACCCAGCATGCTCACAGCTGCCCCGGCAAGGAGGGACCCTGCCACAGACCCTGGCATGGGCCAAGGGCACCCCATGGCAGGACTCTGAGGGGCGAGAGCCTCTCTGCCTTTTTCCTTTTAACTGCAGTACAGTCTGAAGGGCTGGGGAGTGTTTGTGTTGTGCTGCTGCTGCCTCTGCATCTCATGGCGGGGTTTGCTTGAGGGGGAGGAAGAGGGATGGGGGTCACAGAGGAGTGGGGGCTCTGCCCCAGGAAACGCCGCTGGGACAGGCAGCGGCCGGCGGGCAGAGTGCGGGCAGGGAGTACCTTCTACGATGAAAGTCCTGGACTTGGAGGAACTAAATGGGTCCCCTGGTGATAAAAGAGAGATTTAGAGAGAGTGGAGTCACTGCTGCTGGGATGGGGGCAGCGACCTGCCACCACACCACCAACCCACCCCGCCGTGGCCCAAGAGGGTCCTGGTGCCGGGCGGGGGGTGGCAGAAGTGTGACTGTGGCGCGGGCCGACCGTGGCGGCGGAGGAGCGGATTCTGCTCGGGAGGGAAAATGCCCTTGAAACACAAGCCTGGCGCAAACCAACCGCGACGGCGATGAAAGGCGGCAGGGAGGAGCGTGGCACCGCGGCGCGCACCCACCTTCCATCGGCGTGTTGGGGTCGGGCCGGTTGGCGAACACCACGTCCACGTACTCCAGCTGCAGCCGCTCCAGTGACGCCTTCAGACCTGCAGCACAGACGGAGCCGTCAGCTGTGCTGGGCCCCGCGCTGCCGGCAGCGAGGCAGCCGGTGAGGCACAGCCTGGCGCCGGGGCCAGCAGCGCCTGGCGAGCACCCTGACCCCTACCCCTACCTTCTATGATGTGTTTTCGGGACAGGCCCCTCTCCGTCTCGGCCCTGGAAAAGGGAAGGTGGGTGAGAGCCTGGGGTGAGAACCAGGCCCATGCCAGCTGCTCTGCTGCGGGGTGGGTGTTACCTACTTTCCTCCCCAGAAGATTTTGGTGGTGATGACCAGGCTGGACCGTCTGCAGGGAGAAAGAGAAAGTCACTGGTGGTGTGACCCGCAAAGCCCCGTGCACCCTGCCCATGCATGTTCCTGCCCAAGGGTGCTTTGCCAGCTCTCCCCAGACCATCAGCACCATGGTGATGGCTTTGCCAAACAGGGATGACATCCAGCTTACCTCCACCCTTTTTTCTTGATGATGTTCCCCAGCACCACCTCGGCCCTACAAGGGAAGGGGACATCAGCCGTCAATGCCTGGCTGCTGCGGCCACGGGGAGTGGTGGCAGCTGGCAGGGATGGCCCCAGCCCCGGCAGAAAAAGAGGCAGATGCAGTGGCTGTGGGGACACTGTTTGCCCCTTGGCTGCAGCACCCAGAGCCGAGCTACCCCCAGCGTGTGAGCTTGCTAATTTTAAGTGAGTGCATGGGCACATGCTGATGCCCTGGGCCAGCGCGCCCTGGGCACAGCTGCTGCTCACAGTGCCAGGAGGGTGCATGGCTGCACCCACGTGACACAGGCCACCATGGGAAGCATAGGACTGCCAGAAACACGACCCCCTTTTAACAAGCGCTCATAGCCTCTCCCAGGAAGCTGCTTTGCAGCTGGCAAACCCAGGAGATTCCCAGTGCCACCGCGGTTTGGAGGTGCTGGGAGCCAGGGTGAGGCCCGTGTGGTGCTGCCGAAGCAGGGTACCTACTTGCCAGCAGCGTAGACTTCTGCTGTGTCGAAGAGATTAATGCCGTTGTCATAAGCTAAAGTCATCAGCTGCTCCGCCATCTGCGAGGAGAGAGCGGGGTCGGCGAAGGGGGTGGCTGAGAGCCGGCGCACGGGCGCGTGCGCTGAGCACTGGTGAGCTCCAGCATGCCGCGTGCACCCAGACCACAGCCGCGGCTGTGCCAGCCCCATTCCCTCCCCGCTCACCAGGGAAAGGTTGGGGAGGGACGGGGTGAGGGTTGCAGCCTTACCTCATCTGTGATCTGCCCTCCGAAAGTCACCCATGTCCCTGCAGGGAAGAGAGGAGTGTGTGCACGGTGAATGCGGTGAGCAATGAGCACCGCTGCCTCGAGCCCCCGGCCACCCACCCCGGCTCCCTCAGCACAGCCCTGGCACGTGGTGGCCACAGCTGGCCCGGCCGCGTGCAGTGCGGTGCTCCCAGCACGGCCCAGTCGCTTCCTATTGTGTCAGAAAAAGAGAAAATAATTTGACAATTTCTGGGCCATGACTCAAAAGGGCCGCAGGGCTGAGGAAAACCCTTTCCTTCCCTTCACAAACATCGCCAGGGCAAGCAAAGCGCCGCCCTCACCGGGGAGTGCCGGCAGCCGCTGTGGGACTGAGGGGATGCCGAGGGGCTGTGGCAAACCCTGGCACTTACCCAGACCCAGGCAGGACACACGCAACCCAGACTTCCCGAGGTTCCTGGAAGACAGAGACCATTAGGAAAAGCGCCAGAAAGCCCCAAAACACTGTTTCATGCATTCTGCGTGCTACCAGACATACCGAGCGCAGGAACTGGGAGGTGTGGTGGTGGCCTGTGGTTCCCATCCCCACGTGGGATGGTTGCACAATGAGAGTCCCCTCACTACAGATTCAAGAGCCATCCCAGGCTGGGCATCCTGTGGCTCACTGGTGACACTGCCAGCACCCATGCAGTGATGCTGTGCCCAGCAGGGTTATTGGGAGGGCAGCGACCTCCGTAAAGCAGCTCCCCATGATGAGGTTGGGGTGTCCAGCTGCCCTGAGAGTGCTGCTGGCATAGGAGAATGAGACAGGAGCAGGAGGAGCTGGCATTCCAGTGATCAGGACTGAAGCATCCCATACATGCCATGAGTTGTGCCTGCTCCCTGCATCACGACACAGGGAAGAACAGGGTTTGCACCAGGCGAGGGTGCTCAGGAGTGGAGCAACATCCTGGAGAAATGGAGCACCCCAGAAAATTTGACCGGCACAGGGAACTGGAGAACAGCTTTCAGGAAGGGGGCCAGGCTGGCAGACGCCTTCGCCACGGTGATGGAGAGCCAGTTACTTGTTAAAAATGACAAAGGCTCAAGAAATGAGCGTTAAAATAAATAAAGTGTAGGTGAGCCGCGGCAGCTCGCCCGCGCGGGTGTCGCATAGCAACCGGAGGCACCGCCACCGCCGGCACCGCCGACACGGGCACCGGCAGCCGGGCACGGAGTGGCTGTGGCCCGGCTGCGGGCAGCCGTGGGCTGTGCCAAGTAAGGACATGGTTGTCCCGTGCCATCACGTTATTGCCCAACACCTGGAGGCACCGGCGCTCCCCCAGCCCCGCGGTGCTTTTGGAGCATTTTGCGGCGGGGAGAGGCCATGGCTGTGGGGCGGCAGCGGCTCAAGCCCCCATGATGGGAGGTTGCCACAGGGAGCGGACGGCACTGACCTCATCCTGGCCATTCTAGGGGCACTGCCGGAGTTCCCCATGGCAGGTGGCTATCATTGTCCTCAGCTTCCTAACCCAAAAGTGTCTTGATCGGCTGCCCAATGGAGATACTGGCAGACCTTGGGAAGGCCAGCCACCTCCCCTTTCTGTACCATGGTCTTCCTATCCCATCCATTTGCTTGGAGCATCACCCTGTGCTACTGTCCCACCAGCAGCTACCAGTGGGGACCCCTGAGCTGATCACCCACTGCCTGCGAAAGGGTGGTCCTGGTATGCTCCTCCTCTGGATGAGGACTCAACTGTGGGGCAGGAACACCGAGCCCCGAGGATGCCACCGCACATTGCCCCAGCACTGCTGCCACCATTGCAAGGGTTTGGTGTTCGAGAGCTAGATGGAACTGGACCAGCCCCCTCCCAGTGCCTGAGTGAGGGGACTCAGCTGATTTGGACGATGTTGGTGGGTGATGGCCGGGCTCACCCCAGCCCTCTGCCAGCCTGACACACTTTGTGCCTCATGCGGGCACATCTGGGCTGCAGCAGAGGCACACGGCGGCTGGCAGCTGGACCATGATGTGCAGGCTCATTTGGGGGGGGCCCTGCCCTGTAAGGGGGCGCACACTTATCTGGGGAGAGCCCCCAGCCCCCCACCCGGGTGCATACTCAGCGTCGGTGGGGGAAGCTCCCAGCACTCTGCCCCAGAGCCAGGGACATGGAGCACGTGAGCCCTGTGGGTGCTGGCCAGGGGGGCCCCACATGCACATGCCACCCCCCGTTCCCAGAGCCACCACGGGCAGCCAGAGCCGAATCCCCGCTTACGGCTCCACACTCGCTTCACAGGGCACTGAGTCTCCGGCAGCGCCATAAGGATGCTATGGCAGCCCGGATTAACGATACCGTGACTCCCAGACCCCCCCCGGCTCGGCAGCCAGCCCGGCTTGCCAGACACTGAGGATGCTGCTAATCCTACTCTGAATTTTAGGGTCCCTTCTAACCCCTCAACCTGAAGGTTTTACGCGCGGCTGGATCAAAGCTGCCCTGAGGGGACAGGAGCAAACAGCGAGTAAGCGCACGAAGGTGCACGGTCAGCACTTTTAGCGCAGAGAAACCGACAGAGCCGGACGCGAATCGGAGATTAGGGGAGTGCGGCTCCCCTGGCCCCCAGTCCCCCCTCGCCGCCCCGATCCCGGTAAGGAACAGGGAAAGCCCCAGCAGTGCCCATTTCCTACCGGTATTTCATCCCCGGCTGCTTGACACTGGACTCGCTGGAGGAGGGGGCGTTCTGCACCGAGAGCTGCCCCAGGCTGCGGGCCACCATGGCCACCGCGCGGAACTTGCCTCGGGTGCCGAGGCTGGGGCTGCCGGCATTCTGTCGGTTCAGCCGGTCCTCCGCGCTCCGGCTCTTGATGCTGTGCTCGGAGCACACAAAGGAGACCTGCATGCTGCTCCGGCGGGCAGCAGCGCCAGCTGCCTAAATTTAGCCGGCGCCCCGGGCGAGGCGGGGAGCTCCTCCCGCGCGCCGCCAACGTGACGGCGGGGGGCTGCGAGGCGGCGGGCGCGGAGCGCTCCCGTCAGCCCTCCTGCCCTCAATATTTGATGAGCTCAGGAAGCGAGCGAGCAGCACGCGGGCAGGTGGGGGCAGGAAGGGCAGAGCCGCTGCCTGTACCCTCCGAGGGGGCCGTGGCTGGGCAGGACACCCCTGTGACCCGCTGAGCAGTCCCCGCTGGGCTGCTGGCGCAGCCCCGGTTTGAGTCACAGCGAGGGCTGAGGACGTGGAGTGAAGGGGTCCTTCCTTGCCTCCCGCCGGGCACGGCAGCACAGCATTCCCTTCCCTGCACAAGTCCGAAACCAAACCCTCTGGCAGCAACGCGTGTGCGTTGCCAGTCCCACGGCAGGGCGACAGCGCAGGTGGCGGCGATACCGATGGCGATACCGATGGCTCTCCCGCGGCAGAGCCCAGCCGTTTCCCGAAGTCGGAACGGTTGTCCCCCTAGGGGCCACGGCCCCAGCAACACATCCCCCAAATTTTACCCAGCGCAAGCAAAGTTGAGCGAGGCAAACTCCAGCCCAGCACTGCCTGCCAAAGCAGAAATACAAGTCACCACACTACAGCACCGTCCTGTTGCCGGGGCCACCTGCCGGCTACCAGCACCTGCTGTGCCCCTCAAGATGGAGCAAGATGCGGGGACTAGTCTTGCAGGAAATTATGCACATTTGCTCTGAACCTAATGAAAAATCTTGTAATCTGCTCCGCTTCCCTCTGTTGCAAAGCTCCTTAGCTGGTAATCCTGCCAACACCAGCGCTGGCACCAGCTCCAGTGTGGGGGGGATCCGGCAGCAGTTGCCAGCCCCCAGAAGATGAGCAACCCCACAGATTCTGGGGGCAATGGGGACATGCCCAAAGGCGGAGCACCTTTGGGGTGCCTGTGCCAGCTGCTCCCATCAATAAATAATGTCCCCATGAATATTAGATGGGCTCTTGCCACTGTGTAAATGTTACCGCGATCATTGTGAGCCGAGGGGAACCTGACCCGCGGTGCGGCACGGCGTGGCACAGTGCAGCACGGCAGGAGCCGGCAGAGCTGCTGGCTCCCGGGGGCTTTGCTGCAGCGGGAGACGGGGGGCACCCCTGCATTGTCACTGGGGGAACAGTCATTGTCGCCAGCCCTGGTGCCCCCCAAAGCCTGACCTGGGCTACTGGGGGTGCTTAGCTCTGCACCCCATTGCCCCAACCGTGGTACTAGGGGAGAGCAGGGAGGGGCGCGCTGGGCAGAGCATCCCTCTGAGGGGCTGTGGCCGCCTCTCCAGCTGCCTGGAGTGTCCTCCTGAGAAGGACAAACGTCGACTGAAATCCTGATACACCTTGCACCAGGACCCACATGCAAAATTAATGATGCACCCGCTCTGTGATGCACACCCATCAGTCAAGAGGAGACGCGCACACACGTCAGGCAGAGATGTACCCCCATCAGATGTAGATTTACACCCATCAGGTGGAGATGTGCCCCCTTCAGGTGGACATGTATCCCCATCAGGTAGAGGTGAACCCCCTTGAGGTGGAGATTTACCCCCATCAGGTGGAGATGTACCCCCATCAGGTGGAGATGTACACCTGTGAGGCAGAAACAGCCCTTCAGAAGCTGTTTGCTCCAGCTGCCTCATCTTTAAAGCACAGAGGGTGTTTGCATCTCCAAATGTCCCAACAGCAAACAGCAATGTCAAGTGAGAAGCACAAAGATCACCGAGTAGGAAAGCGCTAACGGCGCTGATCGGCTGCCACCTCTCTGGCACATGCTGCAACAGATCACCTGCCGTGCCAAGGGCATTGACTCCTCCCAGCCTCCGCGCGGCACAGGGGAGCCGAGGTGAGCACAGGTGAGAGCCGTTCTCCCAATGAGGTGTCAAACCAGCACCAAGCAGCGTCCCCTGTGCCATCCCCACACGTCGGCCCTCGCAGCGCTGCCTTACCTGTACTTCATGCCGGTGGTGCGGGCGGTACTGTCGGCCAGGGAGAGCCCGTGCATCCGCAGGAACTCCTCCAGAGTCTTCGCCCGCGCCGCCGCCTGCACGTCCCGCAGCCGCCGCAGCTCCAGCCCGTCGGCTGCCCGGGGGGCTGGGGGCAGCCCCCACTCGGGGCTGGGCCGGCTGGCCACGCTGCGCAGGCTCTCACTGTAGGTCATGGAGAGCATCCCGCCACCCGAGCGTGGGCTCTGCCGGCCAGCCACACCACCAACCGCTCTGTGGTGCTACGGAGAGAGCTGGGAAAGCACGACATGGGCTCCGTTGCCACTCAGGGCAGAGGCCTGCCTGCACTGCCATGGCGGAGTGGTGGCACCTGATCTTACCACGACATGTAGGGACCCTAGCAAAGCCAGTCTCTTCAGCGGAGCAAAGCCTTGGCATGGGAGCTGAAGCACAAAGGGAGAAGCAGCAGGACAGGGATGCAGCACAGTCCATGGCTGAGACTGCAGCGGTGCCTGCCACAGCTATCCCGAGCCACATTGCAGCAGCATGGCCCATGCTCTGGCTGCGCTGGCCCCCAGCTCGCACTGTCTGGGCTGCGCTGGTTTGCATCCCTTTGAGGGACGCAGTGGATCCCAGGAGCTGGGTGAGGCATGGCGAGTGGTGGCACAAGTACTGCTGGTGAGAATCCGGCACTGCGTGCCAGTGGGCAAGGGAAGTCAGGATGGGAGAGGGGTCCCCGTGGGGCTCCCTGGGAAGGGTGGACATCGACAGAGGGTCTGTGGGCACCGGGCGCTCGCTGTGCCTGCGTCACGCTGCGGCAATGTGCGCCACCAGCCAACACCTTCCCCACCACCGCGGCAGCGACCTCCCAGCCGGTGCGGCTGCCGAAAATAGCCTGCCGCAAGGTGGGCTCCTCACACACCCGAGTCCTCGCTGCCTCTACGTCTGGGACCTCACTGGCGCTGGCATCGGCATCGATTTCTGTGCTTCTCTCTGCAATGTCCCTCATTCTCAGTGTCTGAAAGGAATGGAGGCTGGGGCCAAAAGTCTGGTGCTGGTGCTGGTGCCGGAGTGGCCGCTGGGGATGGACCATGACAGATCTACACCAGCATCAGGCTCCGGCTGGGCTCCCACTGGTGGTTTTCTCTTTCCCCGTGAAGCTCACATTGACAGCTGCAGGAGCCAAAAGCGAAGTGCTCTCTGCCACTGAGGTGTGACCTCCAAAGGAAAGGAGAAGGAAACCCAGAGAATATGGAATACCAGCTGGCCAGGCATGACCAAGACCCTGGGGGTCTCCTGTGACATCCAGTGCTGCCAGAGACCACTCTGTGCTCCTCCTGCTCTGTAGAAAGGCCTTAGGAACACAAGGAAACATGGAAAGGGGACCTTTCCCTCTGCTGTGACAAAGCCAAACCAAATCCTTGTCACCAGCCTTTTCCTGCCACACCTCAAAGCTGGAGACTGGAGCCAGCACCTCCAGCACCAGCCCTTCTCTGTGGCTGGTAGTTTTAATTAGGGCAGCACCAGTGGCTTCTGCTGGGCACGGGCACCTGGTGGGATCTCCTTGTTCCCAGTGGGATCCCCTTGCTCTGGTAGGGTTCCCTCGCCTAACAGCAGCAAGGAGAAGCCTGAGCCAGCTGCACCACTGCTCTATGGCGGCAAAACGGCTGCAGCAAGCAGAGCTGGGGGTTTGATCTGCGCTGCTCTGAGGAATGGGGTGGGAATTCACTGGCTCCCCCCTCTCGACACTTCCCTGATTCTCAGCAGAGCAACAGTACAAGATGGCAGAGAGAGTGCTGAGGTGGCGAGGACATTCATGGCCATTCAACAGCAGAAATCCCGATGCTCCTGAGCAGAGTGGCCATGGGGCTGCAGGAGCTGCCAAGGATAAGCCGTGCCGTGCCCAAGCAGGAGAGGCTGTTTTGCAAGGAAGGAGCAGAGATGGGAAGACAGAGCGCAGGCTCTGCAGGGTAACGGCACTGTTAGCAGCGTTGGGGGCACAACAAGTGGGTGACAGGCAGGGCAGCCGCCCAGAGAGGTGTCTGGCCAGCCTGGCTTGCCAAGCTGGGAAGCTGGCAACCACCAGCCTGCCTAAAGCCAGAAAGACCCCAAACTCCAGAAGAAAACCACCCTAAGCCGCCAAATCCCACGTCACCCTACACGGAAAATCTTCCCCGCTGCCCGCAGCGGCTGCCCCGTGGCGGTGCCCATCCCCTCTTGCCGCCCGCTACGCACAGCCCCGCTCGCCGCCCGCGCCGCCGGCCCTGACTCACCGCGCTGGGGAAGCTGCTCAGCAGCAGCGCAGCTCTGAGCGGCCGGGCTGCCCCGGGGCCGCTATAAGAGCCGCGGCCGCTGCGTTGTTTTGCATTAGGGGAGTGTCGGCGCTTGGCGTCCAAAGCACTTGGCGGCTGCGCCGGGTCCCCAGCGCCCGGCTTCTCGCCGCGCTCCATTAGCCCTATTAGGGGATTTTCTTCCTTGCGAGGGGGAGCTAAATTATTCATGGCGCCTCGCTAAAAGCCCGGGGATGTGCCGCTCCTTTATCAACGCTGGCAGTGCCGCCCCTCGCCCTGCAGTGACAGGTCCCCTGCCACCGGCACACAGGGCAGTGGGGACAGCTGGGCACTGGAGCCATTGGGGAGCGGAGACGGTGCCCTGTGGCAGACATAGCCCTCTTGTGATCCCCGAGGCAGCAGAGTCGGAGCTGGGCTGTGGCAGGACCGAAAGGCAGCCTCCTCCAGGAAGGAGCCCCGAAACGGAACTGGATGGTGGACACAGGTGGCTGCTGCCTGAAGGACGCCTACAGACAAGCTGGGTCCTGCCTGTCAGCTTTGGGAGCCTTTTGCACCAGATGTGTCCAGTGGCTCAGGCCAGCTTGGCAGTGAAAACTCACCCATGGCTGGGGCTCAGCATTAATCCCCTGTCCCCCACCCCACGGCAGCTGGGCCAGACCCGGTGCCACACCACTGGGCTGCTGCGGCCTTGAAAGCACTGGAGCAGCTTCTGGCACAGTGTGTGGGGAAAGTTCCGCCCTCACTTCAGACGGTAAAAGGGTGGTGGGGGCGACTGTTGCCTCCTGAACCACTTAATGAGGCTGCTCCTAATGGCAGGAGCAGCGGAGCAGCTGGCTGGGTTCCCAGAGCTGCTCTTGGGAAAAGCCAGGGGCTTCTCCAGGCACAGCATTGGCGTGGGACGCTCCCTCTGAGCTGAGCCAAGCCGAACCCCGCACCCCATGGTGGCTGCCCCCGCAGCCCTCTGGCCACGCTCTGCTGCTTGGACAGCCCGTGAGGACGGTCCCCCACACCCAGCCGCATCCTGGGGTCCCCATGCTGTGCTCCCAAACCCGCGAGCAGGTGATGAGGTGATGCCACACCCGTGGTGCCCATCCCACCTAGAGGGACCCTGGCACAGTGGGTAGGGCAGCACTCTGCCAGCACAATCCGGGCACAGATAGGGGCCACGGGCAGGGCCACGGCCACTTGCCAAGGGGATTTCTGGGAGGGGCCAGATTACCTGTAGAACTGGAGCTGGCGCTTGGGGCTCCCGTACCTCGCGCTTCCGACAGCAAAGGGGAGAGAGAAGAAAGATGCCACAAACCCCATTAAAAAGGAGAATTGGGACTGAGCGTCAGAGCCAGCGCCGTAGGAAGGGTCAGTGGCACCCACCCATGTCACATCACAGCGGGCACCATGCAGTGGGCACAACCCCAAAAGTGCCTGCTATGCCCATAACAGGCATGAGCACCCTAAAACACTGCTGAGGCCGTGTGGGCTTTTTGTCCTGGAAGTTTTTGCACAAAGTGTGCTGGGGTGGTTTAGGAGCATCAGGGCAATTTCAGGGAGTGTGGTGTTTCTGGGGTGCCATGAGCCCGGGTTTGAAGCCCCACAGATTCCCCCCAGCACTGCCCTGCACCCCTTACCTGTAAATCATCCCTGGGGAGCCTGTCTGCCGCAGCGAGAGTCGCGCTGGGGAGTCAGTGGTGGATTCGGGATACATGGAGCCAGCCTGGGCTCCCCGGAGCCACTCGCCGCCTCACCCCTGCCACAGGGGAAGAGGAAAAGAGGAAGAAGTGAGGTTTTTTGGGGCACACGCATGACGGTGCTTCCTGTTGCAGAAGATCTCGAGCCGGATGGACACGTGGCACGGGCAGCGGTGTGGGCATGGCGGCCTTGCCAGCCTCAGACCCTGGGGCCCACACCCTCACCCACCAGTGACCCCAAAACCATCTTGCCCCAGCTCTGTGCCCCTGACTTCCCTTGAGCTTGGTTGCTCTCCCCAGACTTCTGTGAATCCCGAGATCTCAGGAAATGGTGAGGAAATGCGGGCGTGAAAAATGAAACACTCTAAAAATCCTGAAGCTGTCCCCAAGGGTCCCTCTGAAAGGGACAAGCTAAAGGGAGGTAAACAGTCCGGCTTTTTGTGCAGCTCACATGTGACTGTGTGCACATGGGTGAGGCGGTTCGGAGGGAAAGGAGGGCTTACCCCCAGGCACCTCCAACCTTCCCTATCCCTGTCCCCATGCCAGGGGCATCCAGCATGACTCCCTGAGAGCTGTGCTCCTGCTCCTGCTCCCGCAACACTGTCAGCAGTTCACAGTCACAGCAAACAATGACACTTCCCTACAAAACTGGGGCTGGGATTTAAATTTATCCCGTCTTTCTTTAGGCCGGTGAGATGTCATCTTTACAGTGCAGGTCACAAGCTGCTCTTTTCCCCAGATGGGGACTGAGACATCTCCAGGCTCCTTCCCGGCTGCCCTGGGCTCAGAGGGAGCGTGGCCTTACACAGTGTGCTCATGTCCTGGCACGCATCCCGCCTGCATCCTGGCACAGCATGCCTGCATCCGGCACCCCTCCCGCATCCTGGCACAGTATGCCTGCATCCTGCATCCCGACACGGTGTGCCTGTGTATCGCACCCTGCCTGCATCCCAGCAGGGCATGCCTGCATCCTGCATCCACATCCTGCATCTCTCCTGCCTCCCAGCACAGTGTGCCAGCATCCTGCATCCCTCCCGCATCCTGCATCCCTCCGGCATCCCGGCCCGGCGTGCCTGCATTCCGGCGCAGCCCCTGCAGCCCACGCAGCCCAATGGCAGCAGCTGCGGCAGCCGAGCCCATCCCCGCGGAGCCGCCCACCCGCCCACCGCAGCTCCCGGCCCGGCTGCAGCCCCCGGCACAGATCCCCATTGCTCTCCTCCCGAGCGCTGCAGGAGAGCATCTCCCTCGGCACAGCCGCGCTGGCAGGCAGGCTCAGTAAAGCCGGGTTTATTTTTGAGAAGTCAGGAGGGAGCTGCTCTCTCCCGACGCCGCAGCACTAACACTGACCTGCGCCCGGAGCAGGACCCTGCCGAGCCCCTCAACCAGGACTCGGCCGAGTCCCCCGGGCCCTTGTGACCGCCCGGTTTCTCTCGGGTGCTGCCAGTGCTGGCTCCGCAGCTCCCGCGGCCTCTCCTGGCATTGGGCAGCTGCCTGAAGCACCGCCGGGTCAGCAGCAGCCACCGGCCGGGCACTGTCCTGCCCGCTCATGCCAGCTCAACGTCACTTCATTAGCGGTGGCATAACAAAGCTAAGGGACGCTGGGGGACACCTGGAGTGGGGGGACAGCCAGACTCCTGCGTCCCAGAGCAGCTTCTTGCTTGCACTACCACAATCTGGGACTCCTCCATGGCTCAGGACAGGCTGTTTCTGTATCCCAGGGGGCTGTGGTGCCAGGAGCTCAGATCTCCGCAATTTTCAGCAGGACCTGATGCCCCTTTGCTGTGGCCTCCCAGCAATGCTGTGAGCACCAACTCTCCTGCAGTGTTAGAAGGACTTTGCTGGGAAGCATGGCTGGACCACGGGCACACGGGTCAGCGCTCTGCACCCTGAGGAGCCCAAGTGTTCCAGCCTCTGGGGCCAATGCATCCCTCTCAGCTCTCTGAGACAAAGGTGCTGCCAAAAGCCCAATCCGCTCTGTGTTGGCAGCTTGGTGCTTCCCTGAGACTGCTCCTGCACCTCCAGCTTCCTCATGGCAGGATTTAGGTGTGAGTCTGCAACTGTGGGAGTTTCAGCAATGGCCCAAGAGGGAAGAAAAGTGTTTTCTTCTGCAGGATGCACCCAGGAGACAGGTGAAGGGCGCCCTGATGGTTTGTGCTCCCACTGAGGTCCATTCCTGTCCCTGGTAGCACAAGGGGACATAAGAGGGTGGGTGCTGCGACATGGAGGATTTATGGCTGGGAAGCCCCCAGGACCTGGGCCACCATGGGGGGGACTACATTCTGCAGCCTGCCAGACACACTACCATCAGAGGAGGAGCGGGTGAAACTGGACATGGAATTAATGCCAATGCTGGGATGAAACTGCTGCTTCTAATGAGCCTGATCCTCCAAGGGTGAGGCCCTGGGGCAGGGAGAGCTGGGGGACTCCTGCACTGGGCACCTCAGCATCCTGCCCAGCTGCTCGGGTGAGGGATGCAGGTAATGTGGCATAGAGCATCTCCCCACACCAAGAGCCTGTCCCCGTATTTCTCCCCCTTTTTCACTGTGCTTGCAGCAAATGCCCCCCTCCATGCCACAGGAAGGTGACTTTAGCTCAATGACTCACGCTGCCCTGCTCTGTCGCCTCGGCACCTCCTGCCACCTCCTGCCGTCACCTCTGTGCTCATGCCTCGTGCTGGTCCCGTGCCCCCCCACAAGGCTGCACCGGCGCCGCAGGGATCCGCAGAGCAGCAGCCCTGCCCCTTCCCTCGGCCCGGGAGCCTCTGTTTGCGGCGCAGCATCTCCCAGCCCACCGGGCCCCTCCGACCACCCTGGTGGGCTCCGGCGCCTTCCCCAACCCATCATCACGACAACACAGCAGGCGGACGCTGGGGACTCAGCTGCGACACGTGAGGTCGCCCGTGACCGCCGAAGCGCGGGCACCGGCGCTGCTCGGCTGCCCGAGTCAATGACACAGCCTAAAAGCACACGAGGCGCGCCAGTGGGGGTTATTCCGGCTTTGCCGTCACGTACACCAGTGCCAAAGTAACGGGGTCCAGCAGGCTACCCGCGGGTCCCTGATGTGTGACACTGCCAGTTCCCTGCTGCGCCGTGGCTGCCGGCCAGGCACGGCTGAGCCACCGCCGCGGCCCCGCCGACACCCAGCACCGCACCTACCTGTCTCCGGTGCGCGGACGGAGGGAGATGCGCGGTCGGGAGGCACAAGGAAATGAGTCAAAGCGCGGGTGCCGGCGGGCTGCAGGCTCCGCGGGTCTGGGGAAGCGGCGCCGGTGCCGGCTCAGAGCAGCTGCTACAGCCGGCGGCAAACGCAGCGGATGACGGTTCCTACCCCATTCCCGCTCCGTCCCCGGAAAAAGGCGTCTGGTGGAGGGGGAAGCCGAGCCCTCCGCGTCCCTGGATGCGACAGCACCCAAGGATGCTGCAGAGCCGTCCCTACCGCTCTCACATCCTGACTCGGCAAGTTTGGCTCCGCCGGTGGCTGCAGCCGGCTCCCGATCCCGCCGGTGCCTTAACCGTGTCGGCGCCGCAGCCCGGCACCGGCAGCGCGTGGGCGAGCGAGCGGCTGCCACCAGCCGCCCCTGCGCAGCTCAGGCGGGGGGAGGCTCGTCCGGGGCCACGGGGAGCCTGGGCAGGCGCTGCATCATCGCTGCCTTCAATCACGCCGGGTGTTTTTCTTTAAAAAATCAAATACAGCGTTGGCAGTGATGCCGCGGGGCTGCCTCCAGCACCGGGGCCACCTGGCCACTGCATCCTGCCACCGGCCACCCATCCTTCTCTGCTCGTGCCCATCACGCCTTCTCAGCGCCTTTGGCTTTTTGGCCATCTCGGGAAAAAAACCCACTCTGGAGCGTGAGGTTCAGATACACCCCAGTAACTGGAGCAGGCTCGTCCCCGCGGCAGCACAGCTTGGTGATCCCGCAGCAATAACAACACCAGTGCAGCTGGATCTAACAGGAAAACTCGAGGCCAAACCAGCAAAACGGGGTCAGGGTTTGGGACATGCTGCTCACGCAGTGGTGCTCTGGCAGCTATAAATTAGGAAAACCTAGTTCCTTTCCCTCAGTCGAGTCCTGTTCAGCTTCATGGCAGCATCTTGGCACTTCCTCTGCCATTTCAGCACGGTCCTGGCAGTGATGGGGCCAACAAGCACACTGCCTGCTCCGAACCATGCTGACACTGACAGGGACCACTCAGCACTGCCAGGGTGGGTGATCCCAGCAGGCTGTCCGCTTTCCATGACACAGCAGCTCCAGAAACAGCCAGTGACAGGCAGGGAAGGTCATAAACCCCGTCCCATTTGGGGATGCTCCCAACACGAGCCCATCAGTGGCTTTGCTCCCCCCACAGATGGTGGGAGCCATGTGCCAAGTCGTTCTGCTCCCGCTCTGCAATGCATCTGACTCACAGACCTGCAGGCCATGAGCAGGAGGTGACAGCTGGCCCTGCCACCCTCCTCATCAAAACAATAATAGTAATAACTAATAAAACCAGCAGCTCTCCTGAATCTTCCATTGGTAGCTATGTACAGAGGCATTTTCTGCTCACCAGCTGGAAAATCACTGCATATATGCAACAGGCCTGAATAGGGATGTGATACAGACTGGATACATCTCGCCCAGCCTGCTCTGGCACTCACCCACGGTGCTGCGCCGCAGCTCCCAGCAACACTTTGGGAAGAAACCTGGGGTTTGGGGAAGCAGGCTGGGTGCCCTGCCCACACCTGCCGGCGGCACAGACCACGTCTCACCTGGACGAGAGCCTGCGGTGCCTGCGTGAACAGTCCCGTGCCGGCCGCAGGCTGAACAGGCAGGGGGCCAACGGGGATCCTCATCACGAGGAAAACAGCACCAAAAACTGGAAGCTGGAGAGGGGCTGGTGAGCCAGAGGCCCGCGAGCTTCGGGCCTGGCAGAAGAAAAGGTGAAGCAGCGCCGGCAGCAGCCGGGCTGCGAGAGGACCAGGAACCCTCCACAGGGCTCGGGGCTCCTTCCACCCGTAGCCTCCCAGTCACCGCGGCCAACGTAGACAAGGAACAGACCAAGGAACGGCAGGAAACTGAAGGAACCGCGACGTTTGACTCGTGTGCACAAAGAGGCTTGGGGGAAAATCCAGCATTCCCACTCCTGTGTCACTGGGGCTCTGCCGGCAGCTCACACCGTGTCACCGGGTCTCCTGCCCTGCCGCTCTCGGTGTACGGTGACAGGCCGCAGGCCACCGGAGCATCACATGCAGGGTCACCTCGCCTTGCAGAGGGAACAAACCCCGTCCCCGCACAGCCCAGAGGCCCATTGGGCCGAGAGCCAGCGGCGGGGCCAGGGCCCCGCTCCCCGCACCGAGGAGCGTCGGGAAGAGTATGCGACGGCACGGCCTCGCCCGTAGCTCTGCCCGCGGCCTTGCCCGGTTCCATCGCCCCCGCCATCCCGCGGCCGCGGCCCCGGCCCC
>WBMZ01016843.1:0-34335 GCA_013400975.1 Atrichornis clamosus | reverse complement strand
CCGGGACACTCGCCTGGGACGCGCCACTCAGGGCGCCTCCGCCGCCGCCGCCATTTTCTCGCCTCCCTCAGGGGGGCGGTGCCGCGCGCGCGCGGGGCGCGGCCACCGCCGCGCACGTGACGGGGCCCGGCGCCATGTTGGCGGCGCCCGCGAGGGGCCGAAGGAGTTGAAAAATACGGCGTTCTCAGCCCAAATAACCTATTGACTCCCTTGTATAACAAAATAGAGAGACTCGCGCAAAGCCTCCTAGATTTTGCAGCTGTTCCTCGGATGCTGTCAGAAGTGCGTCCATCTTAATCACGGTGTGAGCATTTCAACTTTCCTTTTTGAAGCTCTACAAAAAGGATGCTGTCAGAAGTGCGTCCATCTTAATCACGGTGTGAGCATTTCAACTTTCCTTTTTGAAGCTCTACAAATTTCCTTCCACCCTTCCTGCCACCATCTCAAAACACTGTGTGAATATGAGTTAAAGTAATTATGTCTGGTCTTTCCTGTGTCACACCTCTTTGTTTTAGTACCGGATCCATACACACTTAAAATGTTTCTACTATGCGTACAGGAAAGCCTTTATTCGGATTACTATGGGAGGTGCCTTCAGGCGAAATTTCCGCTAACTTCCAAGCGTGACATAGTTCAAGTATTTGCACAATGCTCTCACGCACATGGTGTGGCTCTTGGAGATGTCCTGTGGAGAGCTAAGAGTTGGACTCAATGATCTTTGTGGGTCCCTTCCAACTCAAGGTATTCTGTGATACTCTGTGACATGTCTTACAAAACTCAAATACCTTCAAAGGCATTAGAGATGAGCTTAAACTGTTGACGGGTGAAGCAGCTGCATGGAGCACAGGCGGGATTCCTGTGACAATTCCACAGGTCTAATGAGGATGCCTCATGTCTATAAAAGATGGCATGATTCAGCAGGTGAAAATGGAAATTTTCATAGGTTAAAAAAGTAGGTGCAGGCAAAATGAAGACCTGTGCTGAAATACTCTTGGAGATCCACTAGGAAATAAAAAAGCCTGGAAGTCCAGGTGTAAGGTAAGGGTGAGTTCACGTACTGCAAGGTTCTTCTTGTCATACAAATAGGATCTAAGACTGTGTGGATGCTACATGGAGCAAATAACTTGCTCATGAGGAAGAAAGTAAACTACTAACCACTGCTGGAAGGCCAGGTAGCATGAAAAAAAAAAATCTATACTTTGTAACCACCATTAAGGTAAACAGCAAATAAGGCTTTCAGTTGTTTTATCACAAACACAAGGAAGAACCATGTGTGTTGACTGGAAAGTGCAGATCTCACGTAACAAAAAGCTGAACTCCATGGTGCTCCAACATCAGGATGTGAAGCTGATTGGAGGGGACAGTGGGAAGAAGGAATTATTTTACTAGAATTGAAGTAATCGAAGGTTCTCATTTTCTTAGGACTGCCAGAAGCACCCATCTGTTCAGGAAGTATTGGGCAATAAATGTGTGTTGTCAAAGAAGCTATTGATGTTAAAAAGGCAAAGCTGGGACAAAATACTGCTTGCAGCGATAAAGTGGCTTATGATTCAAACCTTTAATAAAATACCTTTTGTTAACCACCTCTTCTCACTCCCCCACAGTCAAAACACATCCTTCGTGTTACTTTCTTTAAAAATACCTCAGCAATTTGATACAAGGCAAATAAAAGTTTCAGCTGAACTGAGTATGTTGTCTTGTGGGCAGTGTACATTGCACGGAATCTTTAGAATTCCCACAGAAAACACTTTGGTCAGCAGTTGTTGTAAGGAATGTGTTGCCATCGCCTCTGAACAGCTCCCATTGCCCCTCAGCTCTGCATTAGCTGCTGAAGGGCAGTGTGCTGCTTTTGCCATGGATTTGTGTTAAAATCCTGAATTTTCTGTCACCTCTCAAATCGGGTTGGCAGTGACCACAGCAGCAGACGAGTCATGGTGTGAACTGATTGCAAAGGAGCATAGTTAGATGTGTGCAGTGCTGTTTTTCCTGATGCTGGGATGGTAGCGATGGGTTCAGTTCTGTGTAACAGCTTAGTTGGGGAGCCTGGTCTGGATGGACAGGAGCTGCTTCCCACGAACTACAACTATGGGCATGTCTGGTTCTTGCAGCCTTAAAAGAAGGACAATTGCAGAATGGTTTGGGTTGGAAGGGACCTTAGAGGCCAACCAGTTTCAACCCCTTACCACGGGCAGGGGCACATCCACTACACCAGGTTGCTCCAAGCCCTTGGACGCTTCCAGGGATGGGGCAGCCACAGCTCCTCTAGGAAACCTGTGCCAGAGCCTCACCACCCTCACAGGGAAGGAATTTTTCCTAGTATCTAATCTAAACCTACTCTCTTTCCATTTAAAGCCATTCTCTCTTGTCCTGTCACTCCAGGCCCTCGTGCAAGTCCCTCTCCAGATCTCTTGAAGCCTCCCTTAGGCACTAGAAGGGGCTCTGAGGTCTCCTTGGAGTCTTCTTGTCTCCAGTCTGTATAGCCCTAACTCTCAGTTTGTCTTTAGAGCAGAGGGGCTCCAATCCTTGGAGCACCTCCGTAGTCTCCTCTGGACTCGCTGCAGCAGCAACACACCCTTCTTCTGTGGATGGACCGGACCAGACCCAAGCAGAACGCAGCACTGCAGGTGGGATGTCAGGTGCTGAATCCCCCTCCCCTGACCTGCTGTCCACTCTGCTGGGGATGAGCCCGATCCGTACTTGGGTAAGACGAGTTTTCCTCCTCCGTTCCCTCTCAAGGCAGCCACTCGCCGCTGAGGCATCCCAAATCCCGCACCCTGCTCCGCTCCCGCCGCGCCGGCGCCACGGCCACGCCGCTGCCCGCATCCCGCCGTGCCTCGCGCTGGGCCGTACCAAGTGCCGAGGGGGGAAACACCCCGGTATCGCCCCCGTTGCGGGCGGGGCGGAGGAAGCAGAGGGACCTGCGGGCGGGTTCGGACCCGCCTGACCGCGAGCGGCCGCTGCGACGGCTCCGCTGCGGGCGTCCCGGTTACCTGCACGCCGCCACCACCGCCGCCGTCTCTCGCCCTACGCTGCGGCGTGGAGCATTCCGCTCCATAGGTGTGGAGTCCCGCCGGGGAGAGCCCACGTAGCGTGCGGGGGGGGACCACACGGGACTAGCACCCGCATCCCGGGGCGGCGGAGCTGCCGCCCGGCCGCTGTCAGAGCGACTTCTCCGCCCCGCCGGGAGAAATTCCGCATTGCCCTTCCGCACCGCCCCGCGCGACTCCGCTCTCCCTCCTGCCGCTGCTGCTGCGCTCCCCCCCCCTCTCCGCGCACGTGGTGCCGCCCGGCGCGGGCGGGGCGCGCTGGAGGCGCGGGGGTCGCGCAGCCGCCGCCCTGGCCCGGCCCGACCCTGCGGCTCCCCCGCTCCGACCCTGCGGCTCCCCCGGCCCGGCCTGGGGGCGATGCCGACACAGCGGGACGGCGGTGCCGGCAGCACTATGTCGGCTCTGGGCGGCCTCGGGGGCAGCCTCGGCGGCGACGGCGCCCACCAGGTCCGAGTGAAAGCCTACTACAAGGGGTGAGTGCGGGCACCGAGCCCACGGGGTGGCCAAGCGGAGAGGAGGGTCCGGAGCGGTGCTGCGGGTGTTGCGGCTCCCCTGAACGGGCTACCGTGGTTCAAGCGCTGGGTATCCTCTGATTTGCAGGGGAGCAGGGAAAGAGCGGAAGAACCCTCCACGGCCAACCAGCCGTGCTGAAATGGATGTCAGGTGCAGGACTTGTGTTTGGAAGAGCCTTCCCTCAGTGTCGGGGTTCGGGGGGGGAATAGGGATTCTCCCTCCTCCGGGTTTGGCCTTCCCGGTAAACAAGGATGTGCCTGAGCAGCCTCTGCCCTGCTCACCCTGCTTCCTTTCACACCCAGCCCCTGGCTGTTAGTAATGTGTATATTCCATCATAACCCACACCAAAATTCGTGCTCAGTTTGTTCAGGGTCAAGCTTTGGCCCTGGTCTCTCTGTGTTAAGTGATGTTCAGGACTAAAGAAAGAGGATGTTTGTATGAAAATTTGTTTAATCGGTTTTTAGGCTGTTTGCCAGGGACTGAGTGATTTCCACGGGAGTCTGTGAATGGTAACCAAGATGCATCTACTGTCAATTATGCTTCTGCTATTAAATAAAAAAACCAAAATACTAGTGGTCTGCACAATGGAAATCTGAGTTTTGTTGACCTAATTCAGTGCCTGTCCAGCAATAACACATAAAACAGAAGAAACTTCCTGCCTTGGGTTCACAGCCCCGTATTAAATAGTAACAGCTACTCAGTGCAAGGGTTGCCGGTGGTTCATTGAGCCATTAAGTTTGAGAGGAGGTGATCTAAGCAGAAAAAAATGTAGGTTGCATTTTTGGATTAAGAGTGAACACATGATGCCCCCGACAGCTTTCTTCCAGTTATCTGTACTAAGCACAAGAAGAGATGTATTACATTTTCAGTGTTCTCTCGCTGCTCTCTCTACTTGTACAATTATAAGGAGATGTATGGAAACCACACTGAGCATTTGGTATTTGCTACTGTGTTTGTTTCTGGCTTATGTCTGCTTTGAGGCTTTTCTTGACAGAAGTCTGTAGAAGTTTCTCTAGAGACTGGCAGAGTCTGTGGCTTTAAAGAACATGAGACACTGTCAAAGTAATAGTATGTGAAATTCTAAGGTCTTTGTTTCACAGTCCCTTTAATCCACCTTTTCTTAAGGAAGTGAAGATGCCTCTGGCTATCAACTGGCAGCAGTGTTCATTTGGTCAGACAGTGAACTGAAATGGGAACTCTTCTAGGTTAAAACCATTTATTTTTCTTCTGCTGAGTCAGTTTTAATCTTGATCATTTCCACATGCAATCACATGGATTCTTGCTTTAGCACAAGGAGGCTGTGAAGCAAGAACAGGGAGAAAGTAGCCCAAGGTTGTGGGAGTGAGGGAAAAATCTGCTACACTGGACAGGAATGCTGGCTCATGACACTGGTAATAATTTCACAGGCACTGGAATGTTTCTTTTGAGTCTTGCCCATTGAGTTTTTATCTGTTAATTCAGTTATCAGTTTAATAATGGCACTGAGTCACAGAGGGTGTTGGTTAACCATTGTGAATACCAACAAACTAACCAGCTGAATGCCTTAGTCATGGTTTATTTTGAGATATAAGCAAATTATTCTCTCCACTTTCTTACAACAGAAAGTCTCAAGTCCCTTCTCAGACTTGCACTACCAGGTGGGTATCAAAGCCAAACACTTCACCTGCACTTACCCTGAAATGACTTGGAGACTGAGGAGCTGAATGTTGATATCAAAGGCAGCTTTTTACCCTTTCCTCAAATAACTGTCTCAGAGCTGGATCGAGGATTTAATTTGAAGTAGTATTAATCAGGAAACGTTAATCTCCCTTAATTTCCTTTTAATAGAAGCATTTAAGTGGGTTGTAGAAGTTATTGGGAAAGTCTGGCTGGGAGGGTCTTTTCATCTTCTAAAAAGAGTTTCTGGTTAAAAAAAAAAGAAACAAAAAACCACCAAGCCGACCCAGCCCAGCCACTTAGAAGCACAGATTTGTTCTTGAAATGTTTGGGAATCTGATAGTCGGGATACTTGCCTGGGGCAAAGAACTGAGCCTGAATCCCCAAAGCATGTCTGGGTCTGGCCAGGAGCCCAATTGCTTTTCCTCAGCCAAGACAAAGACTTCACACAGGACCCTTTGAAGAGTCTTTGTTTCATTGAACCGTGCAGTGGTAATTCTTCATCTTAAATTCATGAAATATGTTAAATCAGGAAGGGAAATTTTCCTAAAAATGAACAGATATCATGAGAATAAGGGGATGGGGAATTCCCAGAGACTTGAGAATTAGGGCATTGAGTTTTTTCAGGTATTTCCTTCTCTCAGGTAAACTCTGGTTATCTTTCTCATAGGGCTGGTTGTTTAAAATGCTTGAAGTAGTGTTACCTATTTTAAAGTTACTGTGATGTGTGCAGTGTATGTAGCAGAGTTTCCTGAGGGAATTTTTAGGAATTGACTCTGTTACAGCAAACATTTAAGTGGTGTTTTGTTGATGCAGTAACAAAGTATAGCATCTCCAAGTGTATGGCACTGATCAGCATTTGTAATTACAACCATTTCAGCTCTCTGATGATATTCAAAGTTTCTCTTTTATCTTACCTCATGCGTTGGAGATGCTTTTTGTCAGGTCAGTGCAAGAAATTGTTAGATCATTCATACATGTTGTAGCAGTAGAGAACACATAGGAATAATTCACTGCTTGTGCTAGGGAATCCTATAGAATTCATGCTGATTTAAAAAAGAAGCAAAGCAAACAAACAACTAGAAGCAGCATTTATCTGTCATGATTAGAACTGCTAGCTTGTGTTCTATCAGTGCCTGACATAGATTTTATGCTGGTTTTAGCTGTGTAGGCTGTAATGTAGGTTAGATTTTTAATAAAAAATTGTAGATACTAATGCTTTGCCAGCCTTAAGTTCGATTTGATTCAAATGAAGAACACTCCTGACAGTCCTCTCATGATACATGTTAAACCTGCTTCTTTTCTTAATTTTAATGTAATTACACGAGTGGAAAAAGTGTGAGGGGAAGGTAAATTTTAATTATAAAAACAACATGTACGTCCACAAAGATTTACAGGAAATTAATTTCTTAAGGATTCTTGAGTTCTTGCGTCCTTTCTTTTTATTGTTCTTTATATTGGGCACTTTTTGATCAATTCTTCAGCATAGTGTCTTCTGTTATCTATTGACAATCAAGTTGGTCATAGAAGAAGTCTTCAGCTTAAGAAAATTTTGCTTTAAGCCTGTGAATACGTTTTCACCTCTTCTTGCTGTTTCAGTATTGATTTAGCTTTCTGACAATATATTTTTTCCAGAAAAACAAATTTCCACAGGGGAAAGAAATGCTTTAAATGGTTGGAAATGGCGGTGGCTGCACCTTACGGTACAGAAATGACACTGACACAGCAGGATTCCCCAGGAGTCCTGTGGGGGTTCATTTCAGAGAGCTGTAATTAGTCATTATCAAAAGCCTTAATGACTGACTCAGGTGTGTGATACATACATGGACATGTAGATAATATATATAATTTATCTGTGTATTTCCACATACATAATATGGGATATATTAGGCTGCAGGTGGAAGAGTCTAAAGCAGGAGTGTCTGTTCTTACGGGGGATTGCTCCCTAACAGGAGTTTTAAGATCAGAGTGAAAAATGAGGTACAGATATTGAATTGCATTTAATTGTTGGCATTGTTTCGGGGGTTTTTTTGTCTTGGATGGTTGGGTTTTTTTCAAAGGATATTACAATTGTTGGATGATCTGTAAAAGAAAATGAGGAAAGCCGTTTGATCTCAGGAAAGGTGGGGAAGATAGTGGTGGAGTTCATGGTCTTTTATAGGTATTTAAAATATGTTCTCTAGTGTGTTTAGATTTACCATTTGCATTTTCTCAGTCTTCCTCAGGTTTACGTTTTACTGATCCTGATATTTGCAGAATATTGATTCACACAGGCCTTTTATTAGTATGAATAAATTGATCTTTATTAATATTTATGGCAGATAGAAGTGATAGCATTTGAAGTGAAAGTAATTCAGGACAAGTGCTGTCTTGTTTGTTTGCATGTTTCCTACTCTCAGGTTTAGTAGATTAAGACCTACTATAACAGTACTAAAAGAAATTTTAAAAAATCTGATGCTTCCATAGTAAGAGTTAATTGGCACCTCCAGATGTGGTGGTGCAAGAGGTGTGCTTGAATCAGCTTTTCTTCTAGTTCCCTGTTTGCGCCAAGAGGGAACAAATAAGGATATTTATTTCACCTTGGAATAGCTCTTTGACAAACATACGTATTCAAAGCAGTGTATAATCTTATCTTCATCAGAAGGAAAGGTCTATTGTCAAGATTTTTCCCACACCTCTGTAAAAGAAAACATTTTGTGTTTTTAATGCAAGCCAGCAGACTATGGTCCACAATAACCAGATTTCTTCTCAGTAGAGTTTAACTTCATGTCTTGGCTTGAGTCAATCCAGTTTTTTCCAATCACCGGTGCTGTGTTAGGGGCAAGAAGTGTGGAAACACGAAAGTGTGGCAACAGAACCACTGTGAAAGTGAGACCTGTGCCAGTGGGAAATGTCAGGGTCATCAGTGAAGTTCAAATGGCAAAGCAGTAGGAAGACCTGTAACACTTCTGTTCCTGTGTTATGTAGATACTGCTTGTGGAGCCTTATTTGTACGTAACATCTTCTTCTTTTAGTGTTGCTATTATCGAGAGTTCTCTGAAAGACTTGATTAGTATTTGTTACAGCAGAGGAGATGCTCCAAATTAGTTAATAACTGTTTGATACGTCCTGTTGGAGGTATGAAAATAGTAATTTAGAGAATGCACTTAAATCCTAAACTTATTAAACTCTCCTTTTTTCTGAAAGACAACTCGTTTGCTACTTAAAGGTGCCAACAAGTAGGAAGATTTTTTTTTTTTCAGTTGGTACCAGCTTTTACTTTGTATATATGAAGAGATTCCTGGGCTGTTTAGTACCTCTTAACGTTGTTACTTTTCCTGTTCACTGCAGTAGAGATAAATCTATTAATTGGACTTGAATCATCAAATTAGAAAATGTGCTGAACAGACTTTGTTAATATACATATAATTTAATCTTCAGTTTTTGCTGAAGTATCAATGATTACAGTCTCTGAAAATGTGGTCTTTCACGTAACTCTTCTATTTTTTTGGCATTAATAGTCATTTAACATACCCTCTAGTGACTAGTTCAATCCCAAAGAACTCTGCAATATAAATATATATAAATATCAGTACTTTGGCTTCTCAGCATTATTCAGAACTAATTTTTTGCTTAATGAAGTATTCTAAAGTGAATATATCTGTGCTAAAATGTGAGTAACTAAAGGGATGGTAAACTTTAGCACCAAATCAGTGGAGCTGCTAAGTAAGCAGTGCCGTATTTCCTTCCTGGAAAAACAGGAAATACAGGTTAGGGCTTTGCCTCCTAACGCAGGGTTGCTGTTTGGTGGATGCCCGTGTGTCTGTGACAGTAACACGCAGTCAAATCCACCTTGTTGGCATTGGGTTCCCCGTTGGTATTTTGAGAGAGGGTGCAAAGGGAGACCTTTGTGTGCGAGTGCAGAGTTTGCCGTGTAGGATGGACGTGACTGGGGCTTTCAAAGGAAGCCCCATTTGTCCCAAGTGACTGTCCTGTGTCTAAAAACTGGGGTCCAAGTATTGTTTTGTTTTGCAGTTTGTCTCATGTGAAAAGAACAGGAGCAATTCCTCTACCACATCCAGTAGCAGCGTTTTGACTGTTTTATTCAGATTATTGAAGAGGTGTCCTGTTTATCCTGGACACACGTCTGCCCTATTTACTGGAGTCTGTCCCCTAACTAAACCAACGGATGATGCTCATAAATCCAGAAACAGGCTTACTGTTTGCTAGAGTGCTTAAAAATTGCCAGTTGATTTTTATTCCTGCTGCTGCTCGTAGGGGAGCCTCAGGCAAGCAGTTTGTTTTTTGTGTGCTCTCCGCCACTCCTGAGCGTGTTCCGATTCCATGACCACAGCACGTTATGTTAAGTCACCTTCTTGATCCCCCATCTACCTGTGCACATGATGATTTAAAGATACTTGACTTGCTGCACATGTACACTTCAGTCTGGTAGGAATCTTGATGGGATTTTTGACCAGGTAAAACCTTTGTTGTTTCAAGTATTTTTTTTTTTTTAGTCCCCCAAACAGTCCTGGGCGCTGTCACCCACCTGAAGCAAATCCAGCTGGCTGAGGTTTTTATAGGAAGATTAATTTCATAGCTCAAACATTGGGCTTTTATGCTATGTTTGAAGAGTGTATTACAGACATCCCTGCCCCTTCCTCTAACTGTATCTCCCAACTCCTTTGTTTAGGGCACTGGGCCCTGAGTCACCTGTTCCCCTTTAAGGCCCAGCCAATACCAACACAGTGGGTCAGCGTTTTTTACTAACGTATTAAAACCAGGTCAACTCACTTTTAATCTTAATTATCGCAGAAATACCCATTCTGCATAGCAATGAAGTAGTAAATTTCAAGTATAAGGCTCTCTGTCAGCCTTCCTCTTTGTTGAGTGAAGCACCACTCTTTTTTTAAAGGCGCTTTCAATATTTGGAACATCCCCCCCAAATCTGCTAGAAAACTTGTTTAGTATTTGTCATTAATTTTTCATATCATCTACACAATCAAAATTTAGTTGAAGAAGATGTATATGTTTTTACATTTTGATATCTAATAACAAAGTAACTGTTAAAGAGCAAGTAAAACAAGGAATATGTTGTTAACATGATTCAAAACATTTGCAGTATTTTGTTCTTGAGTTTCCACTGGTGTAAGAGTTCTAATTTCTCTGTGTGGTCAATATCTGCTGCAACTCACTTCATAGTTATTTGGGCATTAAATCCTACTTCTGAAGCAGATACCTGGAGGATTAAACGTCAAGTAATAAAAATCACTAGCAGCCTGACTTTGCTATAAGAAGGGAACTTATGTACTTTATTTTACTTTAACAGGAGGCTGCATTGGGGATGGGATTTATATTAGTGGCATATAGAAGGTGCTATGTTTTGTGGTATAGTATCTCAATTTTATTTTTCTCTTGCTCAGGGACATCATGATAACCTACTTTGAACCTTCCATCTCATTTGAGGGACTGTGCAGTGAAGTTCGAGACATGTGCTCCTTTGACAATGAACAGCTTTTCACCATGAAGTGGATTGATGAAGAAGGTAAATCAGTGCTCATCCATGCATTGCTCAGCTTTCTAGCTTTTCTTTCCTTTTCATCTCTTCCTTTCCCTCACAAGATAAGCTTATAAAACATTGAATCTGATACCAAAAATAATAGTTATTCAGTGTCTTTTTAAGTATAGGTTAATGAAAAGGTGGTTGTTTCACACTGCTTAGTGTGTAGCTTGTTCTCTCTCTTTTTAAACCAAGACCTCAGTGACTATCAAAATGTTAATTCAATGTTAAGATTTCTTGTGAAGGGAGCAGAAATTATTCCCTTATACTGCTGAAGAAGACCCCGATTCCCTTTATGAATATATTTTTGAAAAAGGATTAAACTGGCATTAAGTTATAGAAATTTATATATATATTTATGTATTTAATAAAGTATATATGTTTAATATATAGTTGAGTTGTATGTGTAACCAAAACCATTATGTCTTGAGTGTTACTACCAGCTGTTGCTTTAGCAACCTAAAGTCTAGTTACACATAGCTACTAGTAAAACTTTTTCTAAATACTAAAAGGGAAATTATTTGTCTGAATGCTGTGTGGTAACTTTTCATCAAAGTGCAGTACCAACCTTGACTGAGAACTCTTCTCCTCTAGTGCTTATATTACCTATCTAAAAGTTTACCTTGTATGAAAAAAGTCCAGAGTCTGTTAACAGATGTCATCCAGTTGAGCTGTGTGTGTACAGTAGTAATTTTTTTAAAAGGTTATTTGTATGTCCTATTTTCTCAGTGGAATTAGTTTATTCTACGTGTAGGTTTTGAGCTACAGCTACAGTGATGAGCCCTCTGAATTATGAGATTGCTGTGGAGTTATTTTAGCTGATGCAGTACATAAAAGCCTGCAATGTGCAGTGATTTGTTGGCTGTGGTTAGTGTTTGCATGCAGCCATCAGCATAAATGGTGCTTATAGAACTATTTTCTCCCATTCAAAATTGGGCAACTGCCAGTTTATTCAGAGCTTAAAGCTAAACATGGAGCAAAGCTGATTTTTGGAAGTGCCATATAGGCAGGTGTGTTGAAGATTATGTGGTCTTGGGAGCCTGAGCGGGTGGATTTTATTTCTTCCCCTCATCATTCCGAGGTTATTTATATCAGGCAGATGCAGCACAGTAAAATGAACAGTGTTTATGACTGAACTGTGCAGCAGAGCTATTGGAGTTAAACATTTACTTTATAACAAACTGGCTGTGTTGTTTTATCATGAGGAAGATAATGGACTCTTCAGTGCAGAGGATGAGTCATAGTAAGAAGTATATATATATTTTAATAAAAATTTTGAGCTGATGCAATAATTTACTTGAAGCCACAGTTTGTCCTGTCTCAATTTCTGCTCTTTAATTAGAAATAGGTTTTAAAAAAAAAGAAGGCTGCAGTCGACTGAATGATTTTCATGTGTTCACATAGGATTTGATCTTCACAAGCAATCCATGTTTGCTTTAATCGTTGACTTACAGTTTAATGTCAGTGGAGAAAAAGTTAATCTGGCAATGAGGAGTGTGTTTAAAACAAATCCTCCTGTCTTTATTGTGAGTAATTCTTGCATGTACAATGGATGGCTTCTTGCCAAGCCCCCTGTCTCTTCTCTCTCCACCACTATGTAGTGTTTCAGTTGAAATTCTTTCTAGAAACCTGTTTTGCTTTTTGGAAAATTCCTGCATCACATCCCCTTCACCAAAACTGAAGTTCACAGTTTAATAGTAGCATGACGAAGTGTGTTTGCTGTGGACTGGTGCTTCTTACACTATTACTCATGCTTTTTATAGTATGAGACAGATAAGGGGGCTAGGACATCCCTATTTCCTGGCAAAACTGGCTTTACCTGGTCACTAAGGTTTTTATTTTGTCATATAGTAAACGCTTTTGCAAGATGAGAGCATCATGTATAACTACTCCTATGTCATAGAGGTAATGGCACACAAAGACAGATGTAATTTAGTTGAGTGGAATCACTTAACAAATACTTAGATGCAGCTGGAAAATAGAATGAACTTGATTTGATTTTAGACAAATATTTTCTTTTTATACAGTCAGTTCATCTTCACTCTGCCTTTGGAAACATCCTGTGGGATGGACACTGGCCTTGTGTGTGTCTTCAGTCTATTGTTTCTCACTGTATAACTCAAAAGTAAATATTTTCCTGTGTATCCCAGCTGTCTTTGACAGCAAAATTTGTACTACTCAAACTTGTTGAAGGAGATGTCTATAAACCTTCTGTTCTGAGTTTGCTTGTTCTTGAGACCCTCTTTTGCTTTTGCCTAAAGGAAAGACAAAACTGTTTGCACAGGTGTTGGAAACAAATGAAGAAAGACTGGTTTGTTGATTCTCAGTGAATCTGAGTAAATTGCTCCTTCTCCTCCCACCCTGCTCTCCACAGTGTAAGTTTGTGCTGTGGGTGGGCAGTGTGGTGTCCAGGTGTCCAGTTCAGTTCTAGGGGGAGGTGGTTTGGTGGGAAATGTCTGTAGGTGACTTCAGAGGCTTGTCTTGAGGCTTTTGAGGTGCAGAAAACAATAAAGATAGAACGCTGCAAATGCACCGTTTACATTTATTACTAACATTTTAGCAATAGAAAGAATGGATAGAATCTCAGAATGGATTGGGTTGGAAAGACCTTACAGCTCATCTCCTTCCACCCCCTGCCATGGGCAGGGACACCTTCCACCACCCCAGGTTGCTCCAAGCCCCATCCAACCTGGCCTTGGACACTTCCAGGGATGGGCCAGCCGCAGTTTCTCTGGGTGACCTGTGCCAAGGCCTCACCACCCCAACAGTGACAAATTTTTTCCCGATATCCAATCTAAACCTGCTCTGTGTCAGTGTGAAGCCACTGCCCCTTGTCCTGTCACTCCATCCCTTCCAAATTGTCTCTCTCCATCTTCCTTGTCAGCTCCTTCAGGTACTGGAAGGCCACAATTAGGTCACTCTGAAGTTTCTCTTCTCCATGTTGAACAGTCCCAATTTTTCCAGCCTTTCCTCATAGCAGAGGTGCTTCATCCCTCTAATCAACTTGGTGGCTTCCTCTGGCCTCACTACAACAGATCCATGTTCTTCCTGTTCTGGGGGAAGATACATTAGAAACAAATGCATTATGTTGTATTAGAAACAAAACAAATTATCTGGAAAAGCTTTTGTGGGGCGAGTTTAAATTCCCCCTGCCTGCTGGGTGTGTGGTTCCAGTGAAAAGCCATAGCAGTGCCTGTATTAATTTAGATATCTTGCAGTATAAAACATGAGGAAAATAGTTAATATTCTGTTGCTTGTTAACTTTCAAACCATGGTATTACTGAGGACTCAAAACTGTAAAACTTCCAGATTGGGTCCAGTTCAGCTGAGATGGAAATTCTTCCGCCTTCCTCCAGTTTGGTTACCCGTAACCAGTTTGCCACTTAAAGACACAGAAAGTAGTATTTCTGTTAAAAATTAGAAATGTAGAAAAGCAGACTTGCTATCTGGGATTTGGGCTAGAAATAAGCTCGTTGTGCTCATGCTGGAGGGTGAGCAGGCCAAGATAAATCCTGTCTCCTTGCACAGAGCGTCTTGTGTAGATGAAGAGGGAGGGAAAAAGTTGGAGTAATAACTAGAAGTATTTTCTTTCTTTGGGGCAGTGATGACTGAGACTCAACATTGTTTTAAAAATGTTTCTGTTGTAGTATTATTTTGAAAAAGGCTTATTCTTTTAGGGGGCTAATTTTTTTGTAATGTTATTAATCTGCATCAGACACCAAAGAAAACACAGTCTTGTTGGAGAAACTATCATCAAACATTTGGCATGTAATTTAGTCTGCACCATCTCAAATGGTCAACAAAACTGCAGTTGTTTTATTAAAAAAAACCAAAACACAAAGCCAGCCAACCCACTCTTTTTTTCTGGCTTGGTGCCCTATCTTTATGAGATTTTATTTCAAATAGTCCTGTGAGTGTGAAAGTAGAAGTTAAAAATCAGAAAAAGAGGGTGTTGTACTTAGATTATGTTGTCAAAAGTTTCCATTGAGCTTTGAGGAGAGACTCGAGGTCTAACTGCTCTTGCACCTCCTGGTTCAATGTTGAAGCAGCTGTGAAAATAGAATTGGCTCAGTTCTTTTTAAAAATCCATGAAATAAAATGTAATCTTAGAAGGTTTTTAGGTACAGAAATATAACCTGCACCTCCTGTACTGAAATAATGTGTAACCATGCCTGTTGCAATAATGTTTTGTGATTATGATCTGCTTGCCTCATGGGAATATCCCATATTTTTATTTTCCTTGAAAGAACTCAATATATTGACTGTATTTTCAGACATGCTTTCTGAACAGTGTTAAAAATAAATACTACCACATCCGAGAATATTGGTTTTTTGCTACAGTAATTATCTTGGAACCGTCTGTGAGGGAACTACTGAATGGCACGGAACTAATTGGGTTGAGTTTTGTGTTGTTCTGGTTTCTTCCCCCAGGAGATCCGTGTACGGTTTCCTCTCAGCTGGAGTTAGAAGAGGCCTTTCGCCTGTATGAACTAAACAAGGACTCAGAGCTTCTGATTCATGGTATGGTGAAATTTACTGTATTGCTGCTCATGTTTGTGTCTGTGAACAAGTGGAATTCTTACCTTGCATTGCCTGTGCCTTTCTCACAGCCTCTTCCTTTCAGGCCTGTGGTGGCATCCAGTCAAGGGCTGCTGATTACTATGCACTGTGCTTTTAGCTTTTCTTTTTTAAGTTAAGGGAGGAAAAAATACTTTGCTGTTAGTTTATTAATGAAACCCAGCCCCTGTCTCTTCATTCATTCAGCCCAAGTGCCTTTGTACACTTGCTGGCAGTGAATGGTAGAAGGGATACAGTATAGTTTATTTATTTATTAATTTTATATATTATCTTAAAGTTGATCACAGATGAGTGCTTTAGAGTAGCATCTATACTAGGAAAAAAAGTTATTGAGCTCCATTTGTGATGCTGGATTAGTCAAATGTTTGAATTTTCTAAAATTAAGTACTTCAGTTTCAAACCTAATAGTATGCCTCTACTTGATGTGTAATTGTTATATTTTTATTCTTCAGGGTTATATGCCTATTTTGGCAGCTTCTGCAGAGTGTTCTTCTAGCTGTTTGTAACTTTTTACAAGTAGAAAGTCAATCTTGGTTAAACGGAGATTAGAGCAGAAGAGCAGGGGATTATTGTGAAGTGTTGATTTGTTACATTACAGTGTCTTAACATTCTCCTGCTCTTAAAAGGATGCAAAAAATCTAGTATGCCATCAGCCTATTTGGAAGGAAGAGACAGCTTTCCAGCTCCCCACAGAGAGTTTTAGAAAGGGGAAGATGATTATAATGTTTGTAGATATATTTCACTGCTTTTGTACATACTACTTGAATTTTTGAACTGCCCTTTTCCCATTAATTTTTAATTTTGATAAGCTTGTGATTAAAGTGGCACCAGGGCTTTTTCTCCCCAGTTATACTTGTCTCTGACAGTTACTGAAGCCAAATAAACTGTAAAAGATGGGTAGTGTTACTGAAGCTAAATAAACTGTGAAAAAACCCCCAAACGTTCGTAGTTGACATCCTCTGTAACTGTTAGGACATATAATACATTTATAGTATTTGGAAATCTTGACTAACAGTGAAGATTGGTCACAATAAACCAAAATCATTACTTTTTCTCGTTACTTTCTTTAAGAAAGTACTTCAGTTATTCTGCTTATTGCTTGTATTTCTCATGTATGTCACTGCTGTGCTCAGCAAAAGGGCTTTGTGGCAGATTACCTGCTCCTGCACAAGGTTTTGTTAAAGTGCAGTCAGTGCTGTCCTCCAGATGACTGAATGGCTTTCAGGGGTGTTGTATTTAACCCAAAGATACAATTTCTGTCTGAAATAAGAACTAATCAGAAGTTAATATCTTTCTTGCAGTATTTCCATGTGTACCAGAGCGACCTGGCATGCCTTGTCCAGGAGAAGACAGTAAGTAGGCATCTTACTTAAGAAGTATAGAAAATCAGTTCAGATTTCCTGTTTTAGCAGATTTTGATGTTCTGTGCTTTGGCATCCTGCACTTATGAATATTAATAATGCAAATCTGTACAAATCAAATATTTAAAAGGAATAGAAAGTCTTGCTAAACTTAATGTTTGTCACTTCTGAATCATTGTTAATAAGCATTTCACATTCCTGTTAACTATCCATGTCACTCTGCTTTCCTTGCTCATTTGCCTCTTCTCTTGTGACAGTTTTTTTATCCTATTCCTGTCTTTTTGGGAGTTGCCAGATAGCTGGCTGACAAATGTGAACAGCAGCTTGTAACCAGTGGTAATGACTTGTGGTGTCACCGTTTACATATCTGTGGTTAATTCGTTTTTAATTGGTGTTCAGGAACTATCAGGAGAATTCTTCAAAAACTTCTGTTGGGTTAAGTAATGTTCTAGACATTAAAGAGGTAATTTCCCCGCAGTGTTAAAGTTTTATAAAAGAACCTGCGTATGTTAATCACACACACATCTGTCAGCTTGGTATCCAAATCTCTGACAAATGTAAATGTGCATGTTTAAAAATTAGCATGGGCAGAATGGGTAATGCTAGTTGTCTGAAAAATGAGGTTGCTAACTGAATCAGAAAGACAACTCTGCAGCTCAGTGTAGTTTTTCATATCCTAGTTTTCAGTTTTGGTTTCTGACATGCCTCAAGAAATTAAAGATAAAAGTAATAGTTAAAAAAAGCGAAGAGTGACAGCTGTGGATCTAAACACTGGAGGATTTGTCAAGAAATCTTAAAAATCAGGACATGCTCCCAAAATTCACCTTCCTTCCTCCTTTTCCTTCCCCACAGCTCCTCCCCAAGTTTAGGTGAGGTATGTGTATACTTTGCGCACAAGAGTTTGTATTGTTTGGACAATTTTTCTTTTCTTGACTCTCTGTTTCTTTTAACTTTGAAAAATCAGAATTAACTTTGAGTTGATCAGGATACTCTACTTCAAATCTTCTCCAAAACTTTAAAAAAAAGAAGAAAAAGATACTTGGAACATTCCTCTGTTTCAGTAAGGTGCAGGAGTGAAACTTCACTGCAAATCACTCCACACAGAAACCTCCAGAAGATGTTGTAGTTCTGTGTTTGTATTTGTATGGATATAATCCTGTGTTTTTCCTCTTAGAATCCATTTATCGCCGAGGCGCCCGCCGGTGGCGAAAGCTCTATTGTGCAAATGGTCACACTTTCCAAGCCAAACGATTTAACAGGGTGAGACTCTTGTTGGGTACTTAAAGCCATGATACAGGGATGTCTTACTTTCGTAATGGTGATGCCACTGCCTTGAAAAGTTATAAGGTAGTTTTATTCTCATTTTTGTTGTTTATCTGTAGACTTTTGGGAACCCTGTATTTTCAGGAAACTTAATCGATATTAAATCATCAGGAACTTCAAACAGAAAAAATCCAAAACAATCGGCTGCAATTCATTTTACGTATACTCTGAAACTGATATCAATTATATAAAAGCTCCTATGTTCCCGTAAAATCTTCCCAGAGGACAAGCTGGAATGCTGGTATTAAATGGCTATGAGCTGAAAGTGCATTTTCAGGTTTTTAACATCTGGGAGCAGAAAGGTCTAAACTTGTTAATGATGCACAGACTTTCCTTTCACGACTTTTAAAGGAGAAAGCTGAGCTGTTTCTCCAGACAGCCTGTTTCTGGTGCCATATAATCAACTGAAAATAAACCATTTGGAATGTTTTCAAGAAGCAATGGTCAAATGTAATTAATTAACGAGCAAGAATGCGCTGCTGTGTTTAAAACCAGCAACAGCAAAAACCAAACCCAAAATATTTGAACAAGTCAGGTCCCTTGACAGCTTCAGTAATCTTTCCTTCTTCTCTAAGCTTAGTGTATTGTGTGCTTAATGCTTGAGATCGTCTCCACTAAACTTCATCTTGAGCATCCTCATGTCTAACTTCAGCTTTTTTTTGTTGTTGTTTTTTGACCTCATCTGGATTAAAGGCTGTCAAGGCACCACAGTTAAATCACTTTGCACTCTTGCCTCCGTAGGCACCCTGTTTTCATGGATCTTTGGAGTTGTCTTGTGAATGTCCTTCAGCGAGTGGTGATCTTCCCATTCGCGTTGTCTGGTGGTTTCATGTGTTCAAGCTTTTGCTCTCCTACCTCCCTCTGTAAGGACACAGAGAGATGAGGAGATGAGCTTGGTTGATGCAAATGTGGCTGGATAGTTTTTGTTGTCCAGTTTTGCTCTTTAATCAGTTTCGTTGGTTTATGGTTGCAGAGAGCTCACTGTGCCATCTGCACTGACCGGATATGGGGCCTGGGGCGCCAGGGGTACAAGTGCATCAACTGCAAACTCCTTGTTCACAAGAAGTGTCACAAACTTGTCAATATTGAATGTGGCCGTCACACACTACAGCCAGTAAGTAAAACTTACCTGGGAAGTTGTCTTGAAAAAAGCAGAAACCAACCAATCAAACAAAAAACCCCCACTTTGTACTCCTGATTTTCAACCTGCAGCCTGCAAATAATCACAGTAGCTGAAACACTGTTTTTTATGGTTACTGTGACTTCTGCAAGAAAGTTTGGAATTCACTGAGCAGAATTGCAATTTAGTAGCAAGACAGACTTTAATTTTCACATCTGATGTTTTTTACTGTGTCAAATACGTAAAGCACATAAAGTAACATTTACCTCATCCTTCACAGTGATGTTAGTGCTTATACATGTGTACATGCACTATTTTACATCTTCGAAGTGGAGTACAGGTAAAGTAAATTCTCTAAATACCTGATAGATTTTTGGATTATTTCACATTTACCGCAAAGGAAGATGAAATGCAGAAGTTTTGACTTCTCTCCCAAGAAATGAAATTATTAGTTCTAAAGAGCCAAGAAAAATTGGGTTTATTACTGCTCCTGTTTTAATAAATCAGACAGTTACAAGTATACATTTTATTATTCTTTTGACTAATATTTATACTGGTCAAGTATTTGAGTTTTTCTGTCTCACTTCTCATCTGCTATGTTTCAATTCTCTGTTGTACCAAGTTGTCACTTCAGCAGCTTCTGGAAACCTGTCATAACTTCAGAAAACAGGGAAAATAATGCATTGTGTGTGTTTTAGTAACTATGTTGATTAACCAAGTTAAGAAGTAGCTATGGGGTAGTAGGGGTCATTAATTTCATTTATTGACTCTAAAATAGTGTGTCTCACACTTGGACAGTCTATTACAAAACTTCTGCCCATATTTGCAGGAACCAATAATGCCTATGGATCCATCATCAGTGCATTCAGATAATGTAGAATCAGGTAAGATGAATAATTTTTTTTTAAATCACTGTAAGCTGCTGAAATGTGAACTTTGAAGTAGATTTTTTTGTAAAAACCCTTCTTTACTTTTTCATAGAATAAGAAAAGTAAGACAGCTTCTTAATGCTAAGGGGGATATAAGTATAAAAATTCCAGTTTTCCATATCTTATCAGTTTCAGAAACTTGACTAAAAAAGGAAAAATTTAGGCTGTCAGTTACATTTTTCCATCAGTAAGCTGAGTGCTTTAAATGCCCTGATCAAGCGAAAAAAAAAACCAAAAACCCTTTAACAGCATTAGCAGAGTTTCTGCTGGAGTGGTGGCCAAACATGTTTATTCTTGTGCCAATCAGAGTGACGGTCCTAATGCAAATCCATCAATTTTGAATACTTGCAATAGATGCATTTAAACTGCATATCTGTGGAAATTTTAAGGCAGGAGAAACTACTGTTGTGTCTCATCGGTCAAATAATTTTTCTTGCTCCTCTAGTGATTCCATACAATCCCTCAAGTCATGAGAGCTTGGACCATGTTGGTGAAGAAAAAGAGGTAAAATATCTTAACCATGTACCTAGAACCACAGAATATCTGAATTTGGAAGGAATCCATGAGTATCATCAGAGATCTTAAAGCCTGTGTGTCTCAGTTTCCAGATTTTAGTAATTTAATTTGTCACTAGCTTAAAATTAGCACATAAGGCACTTTTGGGTTGCTCCTGAGACATGTGCATGTACGCCTTGCACACTGTTTTGCTTTGAACCTTGAGTTGAGATGTTTGATTTAGAAAGTGTTCCAAATTCTCCGAGTTTGGTTTGTTTCTTATCTGCCAAGTCTCCTTTGCCTCCTTTCTTTCCCTTCACATTCCATTCCAGGACAGCACAGTTTTAAGATAACAAATGTTAATTGAATTACTTGTTTATAATAATTTTGCCGTTCTGTTTGAAATGCTGACTTTTGCAGTTGCTCACACTGGCAAGGCAGCTTCCTCATTTCACAGTGTCTTTATCCACAGGCAATGAGCATTAGGGAGAGTGGAAAAGCTTCCTCCAGCCTGGGCCTTCAGGATTTTGATCTGCTCCGAGTCATCGGAAGAGGCAGCTACGCCAAAGTGCTGCTGGTTCGGCTGAAGAAAACCGAGCGCATCTACGCCATGAAAGTGGTGAAGAAAGAGCTCGTCAACGATGATGAGGTGGGCAAGCTGTTATCAGTAAACTGGGCAGCTCTTCCAGGCAGCTCCAGTGTCCCCCACGAGGTGGGAGCCAGGCTCTGAGCTGCAGCACTCACTGAGAATTATACACGTGGTTTCTTACACTGCTTTATGGGAGGTTCACAAGGCGGGTCACTGGGTGGAGTCTGACTCTTATATGTTCAAGTCTGGTTTTTTGGTCACAAATCTCACAATGTTATTTTAATTGCTTTTTAAATCAGACCCCTGTTTTAACAATTTTTGTAGCCTGCACAGTGGTTAGTGCAAACTTGCCAGAAATTGCACTATTACACTGCTAAAAAACTCTTGTTACTAAGGATTTCCCTTGGATTTCTTTAGGCTACTCTGAAAAGATTCAAGTTACTGTAGCTTGCTGTCCAAGAGCTTTTGCATTTATTTCTCAGTCTGCCATTGATTCCTTCTGCATTTCTTTGTGTTACATTTGCCTGCACCAGTTTATCTTTTATAGATGAGTGTGTTTTCATTTGCAACTGTGGTTACACAGTGAGGTTAAAAGTAGAGGATATGCAGGAAAAAAAAAGTGTGCTGTAATCTATTGCTTCACATTTCAGAACTATATAATCTTTAATCTTTTGCAAGTATAACAAGGACAGCAAAACCGTTGAATGTCTTTCTGCTAATTGTCATTAATATTTGACCTAAGAAGTACAACTAAATACCACTTTTCTTCCATAAATAGGATATTGATTGGGTTCAGACAGAGAAACACGTGTTTGAACAGGCCTCAAATCATCCCTTTCTGGTCGGACTACACTCTTGCTTCCAGACAGAAAGCAGGTAAAGGTCATAAATAATAATAAGATGGTCTTATTAAAAATATTTCATCCTGTCAGGCACCTCAAAGACTTTCTTAAAGCATAAAATATCAGGTAGCAAAGTCAATGTTTTGTAAATCATTGTAGTATTTTATGATCCAAATGCCATGTTCATCTAAGGTTTTCAGATGGAGAAGATGCAGAAGAATGTAAAGTACTGGTAGGTGTGATGGGAAGGATTCTGGACAGGCAGGGAACTAAAGCTAGCAGGGAAAAAAATGGCTTAAGAATATGAGGTAGAAGAGAACGTAGAGTGGGATGAAAAAAGGCTTGAGGAGGGGAAAATCAGAAAATACAAACAATGAGGAATATTTGTCTCAATCTTGCCTGGATTCTCTGAAGATGAATCTCTGAGCAAGACTGGGAAAATAGAATCCGAATTTTTTAAAGGAGAACCAAGTAATAGAGATGAAAAATATTATTTTCCTATTCTATACAATAATAACTTTAAGTACATATAAAATAGTTATTATCTATTTAAACAATATCCTTGCTGTTTTCAAGAGCTGACAGGCTAGCGGAGGGAAGTGAGAAGAGAGTATTTTTAATGCACTGATAGCATTAACCACAAACAGAGAAGACTAAAGAGATCAGGAAGGAAAATTAGATTTTGAGGTTTTTTTCATGGTTTCTGCATGGAAACTGATGCGGCTCTATATAGTCATGTGTGTAGTAATGACAAGCAGTAGCTGTAATGGATAAGGAATTTGGGAAGGATTTATCTAGAGAAACATTGTATACTTGATTTTTAACTTTGGGAGTTTATTCAGAGAGGGGGGAAGTGGTGAAACCAGCCATGTTACCAGAGAGATGGGAGCAGTGGAATGGGCATTGTTCTGTAACAGACCTGTAACATCTCACACCTCTTTCAGCCGTGTGCACAATCATCTGTAACAATCCTGTGCGTTCCAGGTTATTCTTTGTTATAGAGTATGTCAATGGAGGAGACCTGATGTTCCATATGCAGAGGCAGAGGAAGCTGCCAGAGGAACACGCCAGGTGTGTCTCGTTCCAGATTTCTCACATCAAAACAGTGGTTTTCTGACACAATGCAGCAGTGCAGAGATTATGAGGATGAGCCAGCAAATCCTCTCCAGATGTTAAGGATTTAAGAAATGTGAAACTGCATCCTCATTTTGGTGCTGCAAGCTGCTGTATTTTTGTTTCAAGAAGGAACTGTAATAGGAAGCATTTAGATGTTGTTTGCATGGGCATTACTCCGTATGACTTCAGTCTGATATTTTTTTCTATAAAAACAGTTCTGTGGTATTTTTTTAATGTCTAATGATATCAATGTGTTTCTCATACAACAACCACCACCAGCTGTCCAGACAAATGCTGAGTTCTTGGTGCATATGCTTAATCTCAGATGGTGAGATAAAAGGGATGATGGCAGCAGACATTAATATTAGCTAAAAACAATTTTAGATAGTGGATAGAAACATTTTTATGCTTATAAACAACTTGCCACTTCTCTGCGGAAAAAGAACAGAATACTTGGGATTATGTTTAGAAAATATCATACTCCTAAGACTGTGTTATTGTGGTTTGGGTTTTGATTACCTGACTAATCAATATTTCGTTCTACACTAGGTTTTATTCTGCTGAAATCAGTCTAGCATTGAACTATTTACATGAGCGAGGGATCATCTACAGGGATTTAAAACTGGATAATGTGCTGCTAGATTCTGAAGGACATATAAAACTCACAGATTATGGCATGTGCAAGGTAGGTTCTAGTTTCTTACTAACTGGGAAAATGAACAATTAAGAAATTGTTATAAATTGAAAGATACAGAGACTTTTAAAAGTGAAATTTCAAGGTATCTCTTTGTACACAGTGCCCATAAGATGGATACTCATTTCATTTACACACGTGGAGAAAAGACAAATGCTGAAGTGCACAGACTACACTTCTATGTATTGTTCATGTTTTTGTAAAGCTGCTGGATCAACTTGTCTGGGAGAGGTTGGCTGAAATAGTTAAGATATGTCGGTTTCAAAAGAGGTTGAAATTATCAGTCACTTGCTCCTGTTTGGGTTCTGTGACCCTGTCCATTTCCTCTGGGAAAACTTTTGCCACTACAGAGACACTGGAGCACAGGTTTGACTTAGCCATGGAATTGCCATTTTGCTGGTTATTCAAGGCTCTTAAATTAATTCAAAACGAAGCTCTTAACAGAGGAGTGTGGAGTCCTCAGTTAACTGTATTTTCTTTCCATCTTTTCTTAAAGGAGGGTCTGAGGCCTGGGGACACAACCAGCACATTCTGTGGGACTCCAAACTATATTGCACCTGAAATTCTCCGGGGAGAGGATTATGGTAAATGGAATTTTTTGTTTTTATAACTTTCACCTTGCCTCTTCTTACTGGAGTTGTTTAGCAGTAGAAAGTATAAGTCTCCATTAGACACATGATCAGTCTTAAGTCAACATCCTGTCTGAAAAAGTAAATAAAGCCTTCAAAGGAAGAGCAGAAAACCTCGCACAAAGCAAAGGAGATACTCTGCCTACCACATTTTAAATAATTTTTTCCAGTCTTGAAGAATAGCTTGAGTCTTACAAATTTATTAATGTTTGTGACTATTTTAGATACTATTAATGATATACTTGCAGTCTGGAGTTGTATTTGGTTTTGGAGCTTTATATCTGGCAGTAATGATAGATTTTATATAAATGCACTACAAAAGGCCTAGATAGTAAATGTCCCTTTACATATTTTTTTAATCCAGCATCTTATTTCAATCAAATGTGAAGCCAGTCTGAGAGAGACATCTTCACTCCTTATCACAAGCTTCCTGGGCCAGCCAGACTGTATCAGTCCCAGCCTGGCTACTGTGTTTTCCTTTAGCAGTGAATAGTAGGGTAGATAAGCTTTGCTCCATGAATGACTGACTGACTGCTGCTAAGAATCACATAGTTCCTCCTTGTCCTTATCTCCCACCCTGGATAATGCACGGTTGGTTAGTAATGACTAGGCTTAAATATTATCTAAACCTTTGTTAAGGTCTTAAAACCAACCTTTAAACTCTTTGCATTTCCTCTGTACAGCATCTCCTCCTGTTGTGTACATAGTGATCCAAGTAATGTCTGGTAGAGTTGTTATCTCTGCTTTATTCAGCTGCTTGGAAAGACTGGCAGTACTTATATTTTTGAACTCTCAGTCTGTTTTTAGGTCAGGAACTGTTGTATTTTTGTTGTGAAATGTCTCTAGTGGTGTTTTCTCTCTTGAATTCCAGGCTTCAGTGTAGACTGGTGGGCCCTTGGTGTGCTGATGTTTGAAATGATGGCGGGCCGGTCGCCGTTCGACATCGTCGGCAGTTCTGACAATCCTGATCAGAACACAGAAGATTATCTCTTCCAAGGTAAGTACCATGAGTGTTCCTACACTTCAGTGCTTTGCTTCTCCTTAACCTTTAAACTAACTTCAAACATGAAAGGCTGATATGAACCTTGTTTTCTTGCAGTAATTTTGGAAAAACAGATCCGAATTCCCCGATCCCTCTCCGTTAAAGCGGCAGGTGTTCTAAAGAGTTTCCTTAACAAGGTGAGAGCTAAAGGGGGTTAAGAGCTTTCAAGAACGACTGTGTTTTTGGAAACCTGTTGACTAATTGATGTGTGGCTGATGCACTTTATCTGCTGTATACAGAAACAGGTTAGAAAAGATGTGAGCCTAAAGCAGAATTTCAGTGGGGCTGGGGGACCTATTCTAGATACTTGGCTTAAAATCTGAAGCTTCAGGTTCTGAGGCTGGGATTGTGGGTAAATTTCAAAGTGAAAGATACAGAAATGCTCCAAGTGATTTCTTTAACCTGGGGATGTGAACAAACTTACCAGATTTGTTTTGGTTCTGAGAGAAGCAGGTTAACAAATCACTTGGACAGCTTCTGATGACATCATGGAGGGAGATGCAGAAGCAGGATGTGCTCACTGCTTGCTGGGAGCTCCCTAGCCTGAGATTCAAAAGGTGCACCTGTGGTAGTGGATGAGTCCAAGCACATGCTGGCCTTTAGTGAGTGTTATGTGAGTGGGAAGAAAGAGGTACAGGAGAAACCAGATGTGGTTAAATTATTCTTAGAAAGTAACACCATTCACAGCACACCGTTACAACTCCCTGGTAGTGTGTGCATGTGTGTACATGGAGATGGAATTGTCTTGTTAAAATAACGTTATTTCCATGGTGTTTACCAGTAACTGCAGTTACTGCCCCAGTGTGAATGGGGGAAAAGAATCAAACTCATTAGTAATCTAAGCAAGCCTGCTCTGAAAGCTATGGTATGTTTAAACAGGTCTGAATAAAAATGAAGAAAAGTGGTTGTTTATCTAAAATTCAGTTAAGGGCTTCCATATATTTGTGCCTATTTCAGAGGGTAAATTGGAGCAGTTTCCAAAATAAATAATGCCAACTTGGTGCTCCAGTGTCCCTTGTAGCTCTGGTGTTTCATTTCTCATGGGAGTTGTAATATTTGCATTTTATTCATGTACAGGCCATGGCACCCATTTAGAAATATTTTCTTCCTTGCACAGGATCCAAAGGAACGTTTGGGCTGCCATCCTCAAACAGGGTTTGCAGACATCCAGGGACATCCCTTCTTCCGCAATGTTGATTGGGATCTGGTAGGTGAATGCCCTCTGGCTTGGCTGATTTTTTTTTTGCTTACAGTGATGGCTTGAGAAAGTTGTTTTGAGCCTAAGAGATGACCTTAAGCTCTTAATTTATGTTGTACCATAATTACAATACAGAAATGTTTATCCCTTTTACACACAGTAAGTACAGAAGATTAATAGAATGACTGTAGAAAGTATAAAAAATAAACTTAATAGTAATTTATAGCCTTGATTAAAAATAGTTCAAGAAGTTGTAACTCATTCTCAGTGTCACTAAGTGCATTTATTCTTAGATGGAGCAAAAGCAAGTGGTGCCTCCATTTAAACCAAATATATCTGGAGAATTTGGTCTGGATAACTTTGATTCCCAATTCACCAATGAACCTGTGCAGCTCACTCCAGATGATGAGTAAGTAATGTAGAATTTAAGAATTCAGCTAAATCAGTGAAGGAGTTGTCAAACTTCATTTCCTAGCTGTAGTGGTATTATGTAGAGTATGTATAAAGCAGTAAATAGCGTTTTCTTGTGTTAGTTCAAAGAAAATTCTGTTATGTGATCTCATGGTAGATTTAGTGTGTCTGGATTAAGCAGTGTACTTTGACACAATGTGAAAATCAGCTAGGGGGTGGGAAAGTTGTTACAAAGAATCACAGTTCAGGGAAAGACAGTGCTATTTTATGAGTTTTAGAGGCATCATATGCAAGAAATTAATGTGTGAAGGAAAAGACCTGTTTATCAAAGTGGCTTCTTTTTTCATTACTTTAAGCAATGATATTTCTAGAAGGTTGAGTTTAAAATGAATTTATCTGAAAAATAAGATAAACAGAGAAGATGCTTTGTTTGGCTTGTTTGGGCATTTTAAATTGTTAGTAGTAAAGTGAGATTATCCTGGCTGAAAGCCTTGATAAAATGCATGATAATGTGCTTGATTTTGGTAGTAGATTAGTGGTTCCTTATTCTTGAGAGGCCCTGTGAATGTTAAATATTACCTTAATCAGGTCTGAAATACAACTTCCTTCTTCATCCCTTTCTAAATGCAGAATGTAGAAATAAAGTTTAGAAAAGTTGCCGATGCAGGTGCAGTATCTATCACATCCTAATGTTTTCAGGTTTTTACAAAACTGACTGGTTAGGGAAAATTTTAAAACTGCAAACCTTGCAGATTGCTTTGTGGGAGAGTGAGTGCAACCTAGTCACTGCTCCTGAGAGGTTTTGTGTTTTAGTACCATTACTGGGGTTAAAAAACCCGGTGGTAACTGTAAGGATAGAGAGGCACAAAAGAGGGAAAGGAAATTTTCTCAGTTGCAATCCACTGTACAGATTTAAATTTTAAGTCAAACTATCAGTCAATATTGTTATCTTTTTCACTTTGCTGAACTAATTACTGTTTTTTAACCCTAATAGTGATATTGTGAAGAAAATTGACCAGTCTGAATTTGAAGGCTTTGAATACATAAATCCTCTTTTGATGTCAGCTGAGGAATGTGTCTGAATTCTCCATTTCTGAACTGTGCCAATTGTTACTCCATTTGTTTCTGCATGGATAAACATCTCTCCATTTGGATGCACTTGCATAAAATGAGTAACTCAACATCCTGCCCTTGCCACCTAGTGTGAATTACTCACTAATTTTCTTTTTGTATTCATTGTCATCCAGGACACTTCTTACGCTGAACCTTCAGCTGCCAGATTCAAAATGTTAAACTTTCTAACAATTTTGCCAAACTTGAATTTTAATACAGGAGTTGGTCTCTGGGGCTCCTGACTGAGCAAAGGGTCTGGCTGTATAGTTTGCCAGTACAGCATTCTGAGCTAGAAACGGTTTTCAGTGCTCAATGAATACAAATTGCATCAGGTGATGTAATAAATTATCAGTCAAGGACTTCAGATTTTTCAGCAAGATGAGTAAGAACTTATCACTTCTCTAGTTCTGAATCTCTTCTCTCTAAACATCTGATTTCCCTGTTCTAGTCATAGAAGTTGGAGCTATGTTAGTACCCGTCAGATTGAAATGACGGCAGGGAGAGCAGATATTTACACTGAATAGGTCAAGAATGGCTACTTTGATGGGGTATATTGATCCAATCCTGAAGGAGACAATTAACTCCATATTAGAATTGGTAGACTTTGCTCCAAAACTCACACTAGGAATTGTACACTGATACAGAGAGTGCCTTTCCAGCCTGGCCCTTTCAGCGAGGGTTGGGCACGGCATCAAGTGTCAGTTTAAACAAAGAGTTCCATTAACACTGAGAAGTTAAAATCTGTACAGCATATTTTAGCAGTTTGGGGCAGCTAATACTGAACCTCATTCTATTTATTGCTTTTATACTTGCTGTCTTAACTGCATCAGAACTGCACACGGTACAGCTACAGCCTGGATAAGGGCATCGGTTCCTTTTTTATCTTACTGCCACACAGCTGGGAATGTGTTCCACTTTGCCAGTAGAAAAAGCATATCTAGAAAAAAATAGGTGCTGTCCACAATGACTTCCTTAACTTCTGCCCTTAGAGATGGTGATCTGTACTTACAATCAAACCTGAAATGTTGGTAGTAGGCTCAAGGGAAGCAATTGAAAAAATGGTTCAAACTAGGACTGTGTTTCTTACATTTCATGTTAGTAAGCAGTGTACTATACAGCACAGATAATTCTTATTTTTAATGTTTAAGCAATAGTTATGAATGTGTTGGGCTGAAGAAATGCCAAATGTACCACTTTTTTTTTTGTTACTATTATTTTGGAGAAAAGGGATTAAGAGACACTGAAGAAAGGAATCTGTGTTACGTAAGAGCCGTAAGACAAGCTAAGTGTTACTGAAAGCAGATCTGAGTATTTGTAAGCACAAGTTGGCAGACATTACCTGAAGCTTTTAGTAGACTTCTGCTTGGCCAGTGTTTTTCCTTGAGAATCCTTGTATGACAACACTGTAATTTCATAGCACAAATGTTCCAGTGTCTGTTCACTTCCATGTTAGCTGCAAGCAGAGATTGCACAAATGCACACTGATGTCATGGTATGATACTTAGTTCTTGTTTTTCTTTGCAACGCAAATAGGAAACTGGGCTGAGTTTTCAAAACTGGGAAGTGATTTGAGGGGCTTCAGTTTCAGGGAAGCGTTGAACCTCCTCACTGCTAAAAATCAGGTTTCCTTAAATTCAAGTTGTGTCTTTTCAAATGTAAAATATCAGCGTGAACCTTCCTTTAAAGAGCAGCTAATAACTTCAGCACGTTTAGTTTGTGTCAAGTGAACTGCTTACGTGCAGTTTTAAATGGTGATTGTTTAGCCTCTGACTCCTGCACTCGCATGACTAGTTTAGACATCAGGGCATAACTGATACTAAACCTGGCAATTATTTAAAGCAAACAAGAAAAGCCTTGTCTCTACAGTGGCTTAATTTCCTATGAGGTATTAAGGAAAATGGCTTTGTGTAAGGAAGGGCGTTCCTGCCATTCATCACAGAAGAGTAAAGCAAAAGTTAATTGTTTTTTAATAGATAATGTCACGGAAAAAAATACTTTTTCTATTTACATATCTAACCATTAAGAATGTTGCAGAGTGACAAATATCTTAAATTACTGTAAATCCATTTTAAAACTTTAATTTTCTCCAAAGTGCCATGATATTAACTGGTTTTTTTCATTGTTAAGCATACAGTAACTGTCATAAATATTCAGAAGGGACATCGGGTGTAAACAGTCCAGTGCAGTAGGCTTGGTTTTTTGGAGAACATGTCTGCATCAGAAGCATGATGTATTTATGTGGAGTAACCTCCTTTTTGTATGCGAGTTGGATTCCTATGGGTGCTCTGCTAGTTAATATTATCATTACCTATTTTCCTGTTTCATATGGAATATGGTCTTGAATGTTGTTGTGTAATCATTCCCTTTATTTGTGCACACTTTTTACTTTAAATAAAACATTTATGTTAGACCTCTGTGTGTTAAAATCTCAGATAAATTCTGTGAAATGCTGGGCTTTGCTTGGTATGTCATCTGACCCTTTTACCTATCCACATCTCTTGGGAGGCTTGTTCTAATCTTGTCATTTCTTGTAGAAGATTGCACTGGGATGGACCACAGCAACCCAAGAAATGCCTTTCTCACCCTGCATTTACCAAATGTGTCTGAGAACACAAGTCCTGCTGCAGTGTCATTCCCCAGCCTCATGCTCACCATGTCCTTTGGAAATAAAAAACATCTTGTAGGTTCTGTCTTTCCTTCCTAGACCAGTGTTGAGACAAAAGCAGTGAGGCATCACTCCACTGTGCAGAGACAGAAAGCTTCAAGGAAAATACAAAATGCTGCTGCAGCTTGCTCGTCCAAGGGCCTGGAACTTGTACAACGTCATCTCGGCTGCCAGAGCTGGGATTTGGAGTTCAGAGCAACGTTCTCGTCTGCAGCACTTACTTCTGCATGATTTATTTCTTTGTTTCTTCAACTCCTCCCCTGCGTTCTCAGATTTCTGACACAGGGAGTGAGAGCACTTTACCTCATACCCAGCTACCGATGCAGTAGTTCGATATCTGTGTTTCAGTATCTTTTAGAAGAGATTTCATCTTGCTCATTAGCACGAGTGTGTGGCGGCAGTCCTGGCGAGTGCTGCAGATGGCTGCATATCTTACATGCTTAACCTCCCCCCACGCACGCTCCCTGTTTCTGTTCAGTTGGGTGCCCAGCTGCTCTCGCCTCAGTCTGAGCAATTGTTTATGCTAAGGCACTCTATAAAAGAAGCTAATAGCTTCTATAATCTATATATACACTTAACTGCTAAGCAAGCGTCCTCACTTCAGCATGGACAGCATAAGATGTTTAAGCAAGAGAGGTATCTGAAACTGGCCACAGAATAATCGTGTTTTCCTGGGAAGAGGGAGGTGGGGATTGGAGCCCCTTTGAGAAAAAACAGATTTTACCATATCTTGCCTTTTTTTTTTTTTTTTTTTTTGCTAAGAATTCCCCATGGGTTTATTTCAAGGTTTATTTTTTTCCTGCTTATGATAAACGAATCTGGACTGCATCGTTGAAAGGTGGGCTCTTACCATTTAATCACCAATAATTAAAGGCAGAGAAGCATCCACCTCCCAGTTCTGTTCAGCTTTTGTGGGAGGTGGCTTTTTCAGGCATAATAGAACCAGGAATCTTGTGTTCACATTTGACTTCTAAGCATGAACAAAGTGTCTGGGCTTCTGCCCTTCTTACGCCAGGGTGGCACTGAGGAATAGTTTTTCAGGAGCTACAGTATTTTGTACAATGTCCCCACTGTGACTTGTCCTGCAGGATGTGGTGTCTGCTAAAATCTATCAACTGTTTGTGCTTACAACACTACCTGTAATAAGGTATCTAATACAGAATCTAGTCACCGTTACCTAATCTGTCATAGCAGGTTTCACAGGAGTGGTATGAACTGTTAAAATTAAACGTTGCTACTACGGTGATTTTTGTCATTCTAAAGCACGACATGGTATCTTCAGAGAAGAAAATGCAGTCTTTGTTCATGGTTAAATTGTGTTCTTTAGCATGTTCGGGGACTGTGTACCTTGAAAGTTTGTGAGCTTCCACAGAGCCTCAGCACTTTTGAAAATTCAGACACTTTATTAATCAAAGAAAGATTCCTCCTGTGCTGTTAGTACACTTTATTACCACTTGCAAAGGTCTCTAACTCAGGTTTTAGTTGCACGGTTTCTTCAGAACTGCTTTTCACAGTCCACAGTAGAAGTTGTAGGCAGAGTTAACATCTTTTTTTAGGTAATCTACCTACAAACTTTGTCTTCCATTGCCTGATTATTGTAGCTCTATAGCAACACTATCATTACAGCACAATAGTTACCAGAATTTGCAACCTGAAGTGGAAAATGTGCAGCAGAATTTGAAAAAAAAAAAACCAAAACCCACCAAATTAAACAATGCCACCAAACCCTAAACCTCCATGACATCAGTAGGTCTAACAAAAGACGGAATATCTGCCTATATACATTGCCTTCCTTACTGACACTGATCAGTCCATGTCTGATGTTGGACATCCTGCATTTTCTTCAGTAAATGTAAAATGGATTATGACATAGTGCATTTCACTGATTGGTATTTGAAGAGATTTTTTTTTTTAATCAGGTCTTAAAGTCCAAGATGGTGATGCAGATAGGAATGTCTAGACAATCCCTTCACAGGTTCCTGTCTTTCAAAATCAGGTCCAAAAGCTGGTGGATTCAGCAATCTTGTTTATTCTGCCATATTGTGGCTTTTAAGCAAACCTTGTATCTGCTTAATAAATAAGTACGGGGTGTTAGTATTCTTCACAAATGTGTTTGCTTTTCCATAAAACGCTGATGGTTTGGGTTGGAAGGGACCTAAAGATCACCCAGATCCAAATATATTTTAGATGTTGCAACTGCTGTGGTGGTTTAAGTGCGATTTAAGAGGTGGCTCATGAAGCAGCTTTGCAGTGATGCTCAAGGGCCTCTCCATCAGAGAGCCTGGCCAGCCTGGAGGAAACCTGAGCATCTCAAAGGTGTGAAATCAGGGACTAAAGTGCACCAAGCTCCTCTCTCAGTGGATCAGCAGCAAGGCAGCTTTTGTCGCCGTGCCATAATCCTCCTGGGACGGCATTAGGGAACAGCGTGGAGGGGATCTTGCTGCAGCGCTGGCCGGTGCTAAGCGGTGCCTGGTGGTTGTACAACTGCCCCATTTTCGTGTGCTGTGCTTTGTACTCGCATCAAAATATGTAACTGTGTGGGATGAAAGGAAACGGCAAATTGGATTGTGCCGTAATCCCAGCTGAAGCGCTGTCTTCACAAAGATGTAAACTGAAAAGCTTTGGGCTTCTTGGAGGCAGAAGAAACTTGTAATACATGAACTAGTTGTACAGCGACTAAGCAGTCCCTGAAGAGCATCTTCCCCGCCTCTCCGCAGTTTGATCATTCCGCTTCCCAAAACATCTCCTGCGCTTCAGCATCTCCTGTGAGCCCGCGGCTGGAGGGAGCGGTCTGTGACACTGCTTCGGGCACAGACACCATCACACGCACCCGCCTTCCCCACGTCTCCCCGTCCCCAGCAGTGGGGTGTCAGAGCAGAGCCCGCCCTTGTGGGGACCCTCGCGGGGAAACTGAGTCACTGAGGGATCGTCACTGAGGGACCCTCACCGAGGGACCAGCTTTGAGGGACAGTCAGTGAGGGAGCGTCCCTGAGGGACACTCTGTGAGGGACCCTCCCTGGGGGACAGTCACTGAGGGACACTCATTGAGGGACAGTCACTGAGGGGCCCTCGCTAGAGGACACTCACTGAGGGGCAGTCCCTGAGAGCCCCTCGCCCTTCTGCCCGCCGCGCCTCGGGGGAGCGACACGCCCGACAGCTCTCCGCCAGTGCCCGAGCCTCCTCCCGCTTGACTTTTCCCCTTCTGCCATAGCCGCTCTGCCTACCCCCCGCCCCAGCTGCCGTTTCGTCCCCGTCCCTCAGCCGGCCCCTCACGGGCGCTGACAGGCGATGGCGGCAGAGCGGCGCGGGGCCGCGTCTGACCCGGGCGGGCTGAGGGGAAGCCGGGCAGAAACAACACTTTCTAAACGTATATTCACTTTTTAATGTATATTATATTTTTAAATTGTATTGTATTCTTATTTATTATTCATTTTCCGGCGCATTCCCAGCGGGCGAGGGGGGGGGCGCCGGGCCG
>WBMZ01016840.1:0-50130 GCA_013400975.1 Atrichornis clamosus | reverse complement strand
GGGCGGGTGGGCAGCGGCGCCGCGGCCGCGGTCCCCATCGGCACCAGTCACACCGCACACACGCCCCGTCCGCGCCCCTCCTCGGCAGCGCCAGGGGCTCTTCCTCCGCCGATACAAAGCTGCTCGGGAAATGGCAGCAGTCAAAAGCAATTTTCCTTCTTTATTTTTATTTTCGTTTTTTAATTAATTTTTTTGCGCTCTTTCTTGTGAAAAAGAATTCATTTCCTAAATACATACAATTTTTAAATTTTTTTTTTTTTTAATTTTTTGGTGTGTGCGTGCGTGTGTGTGGAAGCACCGGGTTCTGCGATCGGTGTCTGAATGAAACTACGTAAATGCATATGTCTGTACGTTGCACTGGAGGGAAAAACAGCACTTCTGCGAGAGCTTGGATTCAAATGTGGTTCATCTGGTCTCCAGGATTTTCCGTCTCTTTGGGGTTGTTCGCCTTCCCGGGCTGCGAGGCGGGATTTTCTGAGCTTTGACACATCTTTGGAGATGTCTGTTAAACAGGAGTCTGGGAAAAAACATTTGAAATCATAGAAATATTTTTTTTGTCCCTTTCCCATCCCCTTGGTGACTTGAAGCATCAAAGCGACCAGAACTTAACGTTTCTGAAGACTTGTGATGTTTGGATTTTATTGTTGCTATTTTTCTTTTAGAGGAAACTTGACAGAGGAACATATTTATAGTCCAAGTAAGTACTTTACAGAGGAAATTTAGTTTGTGTAACTTAACAAAAAAACCCAAAACCTAGTGTTGAGTTTTCTAGCATAAAGTGCATTGGATTAACGTCCTTCCAAGGCTGCTTAGCAAATCGTGTTGAATTGCAGTTTTTACAGTGTGTATTCGTCCGCTCCTTCATGTCCGTGGTAGTCCAGCACCTAGGGGAAAATGCACCTGATTTTGAGTCGGTATAATATTTTTTAAGATGTATTTCAACACCGAGGAGGAAATGGTCCTAAAGTAAATTTATAATAAGTAATGTGTGCACCTGGAAGTAAAGTATTTACAGCATTCTAATCCCTATTTATGCCGTGCATCTCAAACCAAGGAGGAAACACTGAGAAGACAAAAGTACCTCCGAGACCCCGAGAACTCCCCCACACCAGCATGAATGAAACCGTGTCCAATACAGTAACTGGATTATAATTTTTGGTGTTATTAATTTTATTATTACTGGCTGCTTTACTTTTTTGGGTTCATCCTGCTCCTCTTCTTCCTCTCTCCCTTCCTCTTGCTGCTTCCTCTTGGGAATTATGGCTCATCCGGGGAGAAGAGGCTACGATAACCGGGAGATAGTGCTGAAGTACATCCACTATAAACTCTCACAGAGGGGATACGACTGGGCTGCCGGCGAGGACAGGGCACCCCTGCCTCCAGGTCTCTCTGCTCCTGCTGCTGCTGCGGTTGCTGCTGCTGCTGGGACTTCCTCTGATCACACTGGGCTGGTGTCTCCGCACCCCGAGCCCCCCGGCTCGGCTGCTGCTAGCCACGCGCCCCCGGCCGAGGGGCTGCGCCCCGCACCCCAGGTCGTCCACCTCGTCCTGCGCCAGGCAGGGGACGAGTTCTCCCGACGCTACCAGAGGGACTTTGCCCAAATGTCTGGCCAGCTGCACCTGACGCCCTTCACGGCCAGGAGCCGCTTCGTGGCGGTGGTGGAGGAGCTCTTCCGAGACGGGGTTAACTGGGGCAGAATTGTGGCCTTCTTCGAGTTCGGCGGTGTGATGTGTGTGGAGAGCGTCAACCGGGAGATGTCTCCCCTCGTAGACAACATCGCTGCCTGGATGACTGAGTACCTGAACCGGCACCTGCACAACTGGATCCAGGACAACGGAGGCTGGGTACGTCCCCTGATTGCTTACTTCCTCTCCTGGCTCTGGCCCAGGGCTGGTGGGACCCCGGGTTGGGCAGTGCCCGGGAGGTTGTGCTCACAGGAGCAAAAGGTTTGCCCAGGGGGTGTCTGCACTGGGATATGCCAAAGCAGTGCAGGCCTTTTGCAGTTGTTGAGTTTCACCTCGACGCAGGGTATGGTGGAGTGGTTTGAGGTGGGGGGAACAGCTACAGCTCAGGACCAAAAGGGTTGAGCGAGGCACTGTCTTCATCAGCAGTCTCCACTTTCCTGTGCCTGTCCACCCTTGCCTGTTGGTAGAACCAAGGCAGGTTCCGAGCCAAGGCAGAGTCACGCAGCAGGGTGGGAAGGGGCAGCAGAGATGCCCATCCAGCTGCCAGGGAGAGGCACATTAAGGCAGGTTCCAGGCATGGGGCAGCAGGGACCACCTGTGTGTGTGCATGCAGTGTTCCTGCCCGTGAGGGGTGATGCGTCGGACTGGCATGCAACAAACACAGGATCCTGGTGCTACCAGCGAGCAGGTGGCCATCAGGGACAGCGTCTGCAGCTGTGGTTGCGACTGGAGTGGGGTTTTATGGTATAAGATATGTCAACTGTGAAAAATCTTTGTCTTGAGACGAAACAAAGGTGCTGGGAGCTGTGTCTGTGGGATTGTTCTGGAAACTGAGTATTTGTTGTGATCTGATGAATGACTGTGTTTCTGGGGTAGAGGCCACCTGTGTCTGGGACAGGCTTCAGCATCAACTAGAAAGGAAAGATCTCTACTTGTGGAAAATGGACAGCTTTTTCACTTGTAGTCAGTCAAAACCCTTTCCTCTTTCTCTCTCCCTCTCTTTCTAGAATAAGTAACTGCATTGAAATTGGAGGGGTATTCCTTTCCTTTTTTCCTGTATTAATTGTTATACTGGAACAAAATCTGGTCTCATGCACTCTCCCACAAACCAAATCTGTTGTATGTATAAAGCTTATGATATTAATATGTTGGAGGAAGAAATGCCAAAAGTTATACTGAAGAAGAAGCCTTAAGTCTGGTCTGAGAGCTGGCGTAAGTCACCTAGAAATGGAGGTCAGCTAGGTAGGACACTGGCAATTTCAGGTCTGGTCTCCTGTGAAATACAGAGAGCTGACTCAATTACACAGCACACCTTTAAGAGGTGTGTGTGAGAGAATATAAAATACAGTACATGTTTCCCAGTTAATATGTTTTGTGAGCCTGGTACTTGTTACACTGGGTGTCTTGCTGAGTCAGTGTTACGCTAAATCGTGTGCTGCATGTGTTGACCATTTCTCTTAAAAAATGAAGGTGCTGCCTTCCCACTGCTGAACCCGCCTGACTAAAGGGGATGTGTGTCCAGGGATCCAGAAGACATCTACCTGCTGCTATAACAGAAGGAGCCAGGCCTTGGGGCCCTTTCCTCAGCAGGAATGCACACTGCGCACCTCTCAGAGCAGTGCTGCTGTTCCCTGGCTACAAGTCACATTGGAGGCAGGATTGTTCTCCTGCTCTCCTCTGCTTCCATCAAGGAGAAAAAAATTTCAAGATTCATGGGGCCAGAAGGGGGAGCAAAAAATGTGTGTGTGTGTGCGTGTGTGTGTGCCTGTGTATTATATACAAATGCGCACACATACACAGACACACACGTATATACACACACACACACGCACACACACACACAGAATGACTCCAGCACTTAGTTGTTGGGACCACACTTGGGAGAGGGAGGTCTATCCCCTGATCCCCTAGTTCATGGATCACTACAGAGGGGTTGTTAGTGTTGTGGAGGGGGCTTTCACAAAACAGATAACTGGGGGGGAAAAACCTCTGCAAACGGTTCAGGCTTTTGGAGACCTTGGCTGGTTCAGAGGCAAGCAGCTAAAGGGTTAGGGATTTTGTGATTGCACTTCTGGGCTGGGATGCCTGACTTGTGCGTAAGTCCCTCCTCAGGCTGGAAGCCCGTCTGCGGAGCTGGGGCCCTCGGTTCACTCCAGAGCCAGTGAAGTCATTCTGTTGACTCCAGTGAGCTTTGGATCAAATCGTAAGCATGCTGGAGATGTATTGTCCTGTGGGTGTATTGTGTAAAGAGAAACATAAATAATGAATAAAACCGAGAATGTGAAAAGACAGGTGTTACCAGGCGTGATTGGCCAGAGGAGGCGAGTGCTGGAGCTGTTTCTTGACAGTTAGAAATACAAGAAACTCAGACTGTAAACAATGACTGCCTTTAAAAGGAAAGGATACTTCTTATTGATAGCCATTTAGTTGTTTATTGAGGTTTCCTATCAACAAAAGCTCCAGAATTTGGATGCATGTGATGCCATTTGCTGTCGCGTGTTATTTGTAATGTACACATGGAGGAAGATGTCCAAAATACTCCCCAGAGGTGGTTTTTGCCTCTCTCTCTAGTACATGGCTGGTACCTTTGAGCCATAGCATTATTAAACACAGGCAAAACCTTCTAGCTGGTTACAAAGAACAAAAGACTAACATGAAGTAGCAAACACAGCTTTTGGGATCCTCTCTTCAGACAGAAGAAATCAAGGATGGCTTGGGGCAGTGGATTTTTTTTCTTTTTCTAGATTTCAAGATCTGTCAGTGTAAAAGGATGCTTTAGTATATGCACTCAGTCTTCAACTTGGCTCTTCCACCATACCCTATGTATGAGCCTTATTAAAGGATCACAAATGGCTCTCCTGAAGTTGCGTTGTAGGTGGTGATGCTTGGTAGGACTTCAGCACGGTTGCCTGCAAGATCTCCCTGTCACACAGGCTACTGCAAACAAGCAGGAGCCCTGGCTGCTGTAGTCTTCTCCTCCTTTATGTTGTGGCTCCCTGGTATTTTGCAGAGGGGTAGGTTTATTAGAGGCTGCGTAGTACCAGAGAAGAGAGCGTCACAGTTTAGTCACGAGCGTATGTTACACAGCGGGTCAGTTGGACAGCACGTGCCTTTGTGTCTCCTGTGTGGGCCTGTGTCTTAGGTCTGAAATTTGGCTGACATGTTTTTCTTATTTGTCTGTTCGGTTTGAATCCGTTCTGTAAGTTGGCAGTGTGTTTTCAGCATGTGAGTTCTTTATATTGCAGGGAAAACAAAGAAGGAAAGAAGCATATCAAAGGGCAGGTTAGGAGGGGGATATTGCTGGTGGAGTATAAATTTTAGGCACTAGACATGGCTGATAATGGTGTCTAGGGGCTGTTAATACCCTTACAATACACGGCCTCATGGGTTTGTTCGAAACTTAGAAGAAGCAACAGATGGGGACTGCACGTAATCTGCATTATTAGCTTGTGGTTCTGGTGGCAAATAAATGCCGCTTTCAAAGATTTTCACTTAGGCCAGGATACCACAATATTGTACTTTGGCCTGATAACATCTTAATTGTATTAGAAAAGAAATAAGAGGAGAACTAGCTCATCTCTGCAATTTCGTGGTGCTTGGTATAATGTATGCTTTCTGATTAAAAACTTAATGGCTTTATTTTGATTTTCAGAGCTACAAAAGGCGTGGCTTGGCAGTGGCCTGTTGCACTTCACGACTTTTGACATAGGGAACACAGAAGGGATGCAGTCGGTGTGGGGGAAATAACCGTGTTTGTCTTGCAATGATGGGTTCCCTCTTTGGGCACACAACCTAACAGATGTGGGAGCCATGCTTAACTCTGGGCACTTCTAGTCCAATATATGGCTTTCTCCCCAAGCTATTCAAGAAAAAAACAAGAGCATGAGAACTACAGGAGACACAGGCATCATCCTATTTACATAGACAAGTACATTTTTGATGTAAAGAAGTCCAGGTGAGAGAAGCAACTTCGCACTGAAAATTCAGCTGAGAAGACATCTTTTTAAATTACAATATTTACGTTTGAGCTAGGAATGCAATGGTCATGTGTTTTCATCTGATTCTGTTCTTTTATTGTGGTTCTTCATATTCTGCTGAAGAGTTAAGGCCAGATACGGGGAAGGATTTAGATGTCTGAAGGGGACCTTAGGTGGAACATAAGCACTGACATCCTCTGAGTGCCTGCCTAGCCAGAATGGTGACAGAAGTCCCTGGCCTCTACTGTTCCTCACCCAAGGTAGTTGGGAGCTGCTTCTGCCAAGAGGGAAGGGAGCCACTCAGTATGCTGCGGGAGACACTGTTCCCAAGAACCTCTGTGTCCCAAAGCTGGCAGACACCCTCTGGCCCAGCTGCTGTTACTCAGGTGCCATCCTTGCTTGCAAATGCGTCAGAGGAGAAACCCCCACTTTTCCTGGCAGCTCCTTAATTAAGGCCTCTCCTGAGCTTTACTGACAAGACTTCCTGCAGCCTGGCAAGGGGGTGTACACCCGCATCTCCAACATCTCAGGTGGTTTCATCTGCCAGACGGCTCCTGATTTTGCTGAGGTGTCCTCACCTCTGGAAACAGGGTTCGTTCTCTTTCTACAAGGGTGAGATTTCGTTTCGTGGAGGAGGAGGAACTGGGGTGTCTAATTGCTGCAGTCCTGGTGTGTTTTCTCAGGTGGCTGTCTACAGCCAAATGAATAAAAGCTTCCTGGACCAGCAACTAGACCCCAGGTTTCTCTTCTCCTGAGTTGACTGTCCTAATCACTGAGCTTCCTTTTTTTTTTTTTTTTTTTTTTTTTTTTTTCACCTAGTAAATCATTAATTTGCTTGGTGGTATGCCTTGGAATGGAAGCTTGGAGGATCGTCATGCCCTGCAGTGGTCCATGGCCCTGTCATGAAGGTGAGGGATGGCGGATGGATCTGCCTCCAGGACAGAGCTAGAGATCATGGATATCTGTGTGGCACAGGGTCCTTCCCGAGCTCGTGTGGGACCCTGACCGAAATCCCATCCCTTTTGGGCTCTGGAGCTGCTCTCCCAGCAGCTCTGCCTGGCACGCACCTGTACAACACCTTGCTTCTCGTGCAAGTCCCAAGCAAAAGCCTCTTGCTCGTTCAGCACAGGACCTCACCTCGTTTGGAGAGGGATGCTGTGTGCTTTGCTGAGGAGAGCATGGAGCAGAGGCGCTCTGACTTTCTTTAGCGGCGACGTGCGGCCTTGTAACGACTCAATCCCCAGCGGGGCTAACCCCAAGTCACTGTTTGACTGGTAAAAGGAAACTATCTGAAATCCACTCAGTTAAATAAATGAATTGGCAGTTTCAAGTGTTGCACCTTCTAGGTCCTTTGCCAGTTTTTGTGGCTTTGTGGGTTTTTATAATCGAATTCTCAAAATATTATCAAAATATTTTTCTTTTTGCTGTTGCTGAAGAGCAAGACATTTATTCTGTGGAGGATATGTGCCGAAGCAAGGAGGAAAAGAGGTAGGGCAGAAAGAGAAAATGATTGTGGTTCTCTAGTCCCTTTCATTTATAATGGCTTTCTCTGTAACTTCCAACAACATTAGGCTGCGTATTTTCTCAGAAGTCTGGTCTTTTTTTCTAAAAAACAAACAAAAAAATATATTCACTGTGACCTTTAAAATTTCAGAACCAGGGGTCTCATTTGTGGAGATGATGTCATTTGCCTTGATCTTGCAAAGAACTGTAAAGTTCAAACAGCAATCCTATTAAAAAGTTTTACTTTACTTTCAATATTGAGAAAGAAGTTTGTTCTGTGCCTGCACTAACACAGGCCTCTCCCGAGCTGCTGTGTTAGCTCTGCTGGACAGTAAGGAGCTTAGTTTTTTGAGTATGTAGCTTGAAATTCAGAGTCGGTAATCCATGAAGAAAATCCAGTTGAATTTTTCTGCCGAGGCACAAGCGTTCCTCCGATGGCAAAGCACGGCTCTAGCAGGAGAATCACAAGACCTATGCAATGATGTGTGAAATTGCATGTGGAGCAGAAGCATTTTCCCAGCGGCCAGATCCCAGGGCCTCGGCTTCCTAAGGCAGCACGGGAACTTTGTACTGCATTGCCAGCAAACATTAAGCCCTTGTGCTCGATACAGGCGCCCTTGATGAGAGGGTCATCCTTCAGCAGGTCGGACCTGGAATGGTGGAGGGAGGTGGATGCAGAAACAGGAGCAGCGCTCAAGTGTCGTTCTGAAACCTCTGCTGTGGTTTTGGTCTCGTGTGATGGTTTGTGCCTGGCGCACGGAAAGCCAGCCTTGTGCTCTGCCATCGCCACCAAGGGATGCTGGGCCCGGGACCCAGGGCAAGGATGGCTGAAGTGGGGGCTCTCTGCCTGCCAGCACCAGCTGCCAGCAGTTGTGCTGTGTCCTTGTCTCCCATCTTGTGCTGCTAGTTTGTTCACCAAACCAGCCTGAAGCCTTTTAGCACCCTTTTAGCATCTGCCCCAGGGCTGCTGACAAGGCAGTGGCCACTGACTCCTGGCCTGAGGTCTGGGTAGCCCCAAACTGGGTTAGCAGCCTGGGCAGTCGAGGAGCCATAGCTAAAAACCAGTGCCAAAGGTCTCACTGTATAATGGCTGTCCTGTCACAAAGAGGATCTTTACTTTTTGCCTAATTCATTTCCATGCCTTTTGGTGATCAGGGTTGTGGTGAGGGGTTCTGGTTCTTTGCCTGTTTTCTCTTTCTGCTTCAAGGTGGGCTGGCAGTCCTCAGCTTCCTGACCGTCCCCTTCCATCACTGCTGCTGGTGCCTGGCCCTGGCTGCTGCCGCCCGGCCATCAGGAACTGTGTGTGCAAGGTCTGGCCCTGCCCAGCTCCATCTCTGTTTTATTTTCCTTCACACCCTTGAGAGGGTGGAGCCCAGCCCTGCTTCGTTTGTTAGTTTTTAAAAAATAATTTATTTATGAGCACCTCGTGGCTGCTCTCTTGCTGATTTAGTAATAATAATAACAACATTTGTTACTCAGTGGCAGCAAAATGCTGATTATTTCTAAGGGCAGTACCGACCTGTTTTATTTTCCATTTCATATATAATAATAGGATGGATGAAGGTGTGTGATGCCATAAATCTTCTCTTCCCCAGCAGGATAACATCCAGGCCTTCTTGGCAAACATGAATGCTGATGACAGATTTGAGGGATTTTTATCTTACTCTGTCTTTCAGTCTCATTAACAATCTGATGGCTTTTTTTTTCCTTTTTTTTTTTTTTGGCTCATGAAAGACTATGAAACTGGATCACTTTTCCAAATGCATCTAAAAAGTCTGGAATTTATTTTCAGTTATTTTATCTTAATGTTAGTTTGCTGTCATAATTATTGTATATTGATAGACTTTGCAAATTCCCCCTTGCTGGAAAGTTCCTTGCCAGCTTCTGAATTTTGCAGTTAATGAGTAAGAAAACAAATCTGATGTTAGAAAGTGTTGCCCTTGACTTCAATAGGAACAGGAAGAGGCACTTAATTGGACAATTGTAGTTATGTTTACTTTGTATATGCGGCAAGAAAAATAAGATCAAATGAAAAAGCCACAGGTTTTCAGCTAATAGGGAAAAACAGCCTTTTCTGCAACACATGATTAACCTTTGGAAGCTGTTTTCATGGGAAAGCTGTGAGTGGAAGGACTAAATTGCGTTCAGAAAGGTTTAGATATTTATAAGGGTAAGGAAAACATCTATGCTTATGTTTGAATCAAATTGCTTGAAAGGGCAGTCATACACCTTGGGGTAAATTTAACAAATCAGCTGCTGACATTAGATCACCAGGTGCTGAGGGTAGACCTTTCTCCAGGTAATGCTGTTTCAAGGTTATCTATTCCATTGCTTCTCCCCCAGAGCACCTGTTGTTGGTCAGTGACTGGGGATACTGGGATGGATATGCTGCCTGTCTGATTCATCCAGGGAAAACTTCTTACTCCTGCATGTGTTTTGTAAAGGTAATTGTAAATGTACTTGCTGTGTTTCTAAGAGCACCCACATCACTAAATTTACTCCTGTGCTGACTGGAGCTCTGTTACGAATTGTCACAAGTACCTAACTTTGCATTTAAAGTTGCAAGCCCATCCTCCTTATATTTGCCATCGAAGTTCTGTGAAAAGAACCAGGTGCTGGGTTAATGGTTGGGCTTGAGGATCTTAAAGGTCTTTTCTAACCTAAACAATTCTATGATTCTATGATTTTGAGTTAGTTGAAATAAATAGTCAGCATCCTTCAGTGTATACATCGTTTTATTGCTATTTTATTTAGGAAGCATTAAAAGAATGATTCCATGTTGTTGATTGAAAAGGAAACTCAGTAGGTTTCAGGGTACTTCAGTGACTAATTTAAGAATGTGGGCCAGGTACAATCAAAAAGAAAAGGCCCCAGTTTTCCCACATAGTGACTGAAAGAGGCTATCGCGCAGTTGTTCGAGAAAGCAACTAAGAGTCAAAACTTAACTTCCTCTTCTTGGCTCTAGTACTGAGTACATGATAGGATATGGGGCAAATCACTAATATCTCTCTTTTTCAGTTAACCCAGATATGAAATAGATATCCTTGCTAGCTATACAGCACACCAGGTCTGGGAAATTCGTTGTTGCCCATCATGCTATCATTAGTTAGGCTGATGTTCTATAATTTTTAAAAAAGGAGTGATACAAAGTACAATATTGAACAAAATGACCGCTGTAGTAATTTGGGACTTAGAATAAAGTTCAAATCTGTAGCATTACATTTTGTCATTGCTGGAGCTTGCTAGCCTGGGAAAGAGCAAAGTGAGTAGGATTGTGAAACTATCTTAGGGTGAGATTTGAGTGGAGAGGAGGTAAAACAAAAAAAAAGTTAAATGGAAATTAGGCTTAAACTTTTTCAGCTCCACTGTTTGGATGTGTTTAACCATGCTTGTGATGGAAACAGATTAGAGAGATCAGTTTCAGGTGTTGATTTCTAGTTTTTTTTTTATGGGAAGGGTGAGCAGTGTGAGAAATGGCAACTGACAGTATCTGTGTTTTCCTTTATGTATCAGCACAGTTCACTGGGTGTTTCAAGAAGGAATTTGTCTTTTCTATTCCCACCATATATAAAATTTGTTGGTGGCACTTCAGGGAAGGAGAATTACAGGTATATCACATGCACCTGTAAGAAGTATCTGCGTACACCCATACTCTTTTGTTCCCATCCACAAGGTTCATTAAGTGTTCAGAAAAAGCAATTTTAAGACTTTTTTTTGCTAGTGAGTAGTAATCAAACCCTTTGGCTTAACCATGAGCTTGAAGTTACTCTTGGCTATCTTGCTGAACTGAGGCTTAGGAAAAAAAATTCTTGTTGTGTGCTTTGGAGAGACTTGCATGAGTCACTAGAAAGTTGGGATAAGATCACAGACACCTGGTCAGTGAAATCTATGGGACAGTTCCTGTAGCCTGTCTTTGTGATAGAATAAGTATTGCCAGCTTTGTCTCTAAAGGAAAGGACTCCTTTCTTAAGAATATTCTTCACATGTTCAGACTGTGTATTATAAAACATAGTAGAGGGTCCTATTTCTCATCTCTTATTTTTAATAGAGAAAAAAGAATTAGAAATAAAGACAAATACAGTAGTAAATGAATTAGCATTTCCATTAGCAGAATAAGGTGATCAGTGCTGCAGATAAATAAAACCTGCTGAAATTCTCAAGAATGAACTCACAGCTTAAGTAAAATAAAAAGACATTTTAAAAACTGAAGTAATGACTCCCTCGTTCATGCAGAAGCAAATTCTCCATTGTGCTCCAAGTGTCTGCAAATTTTTACTCAAGTTAGACATATCCAAAGCCCCTCTCCTGAGGTGATCTGGCACATCACAGTAAATCACGCTGTCTACATATCTAATCCTCAGTCTGCTGCTGGATGCAAAAGGTCCCAGATATAATTGAGCAGGAATCCTAATGCTCGTGTTATTTCCCAGTTCCAGCTTGACCTGTTCCTTTCTCCGTTTTCCAAATCTGCAATAATTAGCACTGCCGTGGAGCTTGGATGAGGGAAAGGCTCTGCTCCTCATGGGTCCGGAGTGCCACAGCAGGACGCAGTGACAAGGGAGAAAATAAACCACTCTCTTGAAATGTCAGGTGGCAATCAAGGATGCAAGTAAATGAGCTGGAGTCTGTTCAGGCTTCTGCAGTAGCTCATGGCTGTCTGCAAAAAAATTCCTGCAGTAGAAAATTTGTGTATTTGGCTCTGGACTGAGTGTGTGTGAAATGCTTGCCCGTTTGGAGTCAAGAACCAATTTTTTTCATTGTGTGTGCTAAAACCGGTGGTACCTAGCCTCACACAGCAGTGATCATGTGGACAGACGCAGAAAGGGATCTATAAAGTGTTGTACGAAGCCTTGGTTATAGCAGATGGTTGGGCACAGCTGTGCAGCGGTGGACAACTGGAGCGAGGCTGCCTCAGGTTTTGCCTTGAGCGCCCTTCTCAGCCTCCCCAGGCATCCTCGCTGTAAGGGGAGCCCAGGATGCTACACATGTCCTTCTGACTGTGCCTGTGTGGGCTGGGGATGGTAGTGTCCCACCAGGACCACAGCAGATTCTAGAAATTGATCCTGTTCAGCTTCGGCCAGTAAAGCTGAGCCTCAGCCTCAGGGGCGAGCTGGGAAGCCTTCCTGGTGCCTTAGGACCATGAGGGAGGGGCTTCCCACTCTACTTGCCAGCCTGGGTGGCACAAGTGATGGGGAAACCTGCCAAGGCTTCCCTTTGCACCTTTTTTCATGTCTGTTGAAGTTGACTGTTTCACAAGGGAATAGTGTATTTATTTTGCAAGCAACTGGATTGTTCCTGCCTTAAAAAAAAAAAAAAATTATTTTCCCCAATGCAGTGAGAAGGATGCTTGTGACATGGTAGTACATCCTGCAGGCTGGGACTTCTGTGGGAGTTTAATGGACTGAAGGAGGAGGCAGCACTGGCACACTGTTGGGCTGTGTAAACTGGTCTAGGGTCTGTTTTAGAAAACTTGCTTTCTTTTTCTTCCCTCTCTCTGCTCCGTTCTCTTCCCCCCTGCAGACACAAATACATCATTCTTGCAAACGCAACTGTTTAATTTTAATAACTGGCCTAGAGCTAAAACTGACAGTGGGAGAGGAGCTGTTTGGTTTGCAGTCGCTGACAGCTGGAATAAACTACCTGTTCTTTTGGAAGGGATGGACAGGCAGCTTGTTTGGTCTTCAGGACACTTTGATCCCTAAAGAAACTCCTCTCAACAAAAGAAATAATGACTAGAGCTGTGGCAGCTCTGTGTTACTGACTGCTCTTTATATTTCAGGCTCCAAATATGATGGGGAAACACCGTGTGCAGACATCCCTTGTCTCTGTGGTTCAGGCCTTTCTGTTGAGAGCAGCTCCTCATCCTGAAAGGTCACAGTCACCAGTGCCTTGGGAGAGACCCAGAGTCCCACTAAAATCAGTTTCCTGTGATCAAGGTCCCTATCAAGCTGGTTTGACAGGAGCTCTTCAGAATAGCTAAATGGCTTAGGTTCTCAGAAGCCTGCCTTGAAGCAATGAAGCCTGGATGATTAAGTTAGATGTTAAATAATTTTGCAATGAACGGTTTTACCTCTTGCTCCTTAAGAAAGTCAGCCTTCTTATTTTGCCAGTTCTCAGAAGAAAATGGCAGCAGTCCCGTTTCCTCTTCTCTTCCCTCAGGGCCTGCCACCCTTTTTAGTTTTATTTTTTTCCTCCCAGGGCCATTAGACAACATGCAAATTATTGTTAATAGGGCCAGAACAATACAGCATTCCCAGTGGGATCATTAGGGTCAAAGCCATCGCGTGCCAGCCCTCAGCGTGATGCTAATTTTGGCCGTGTCTGCCCCAGGGTTTGGAGATCAAGCGGAAGGGGGCTGTGAAGCACGGACCCCAGCAGGACGTGTCACTGTAGCCCCTGCCCACAGCAAGCTCTGGACGGGCTGTGCCTGGGGGTTCTCCTGACCCCTTGGCAAGGCTGGTGTGCTGCAAGGCACCAACTTCTTCCTCCACCTCTCCTGCAGCCTCATCTAAGGAGAGAAGTCCTCCCCTTGCCAGCCTCTTTCCTCCCTCCCTTTCCCTGCTGCTCCACCGGGACATCTTTGTGCTTGAGAAATAAGAAAGCACCACATGGCTCGTTTTGGTGTGGGCTTCCACTTGAAATACAGGGATGCCTTGCAGCAAAAGGGTGGCCATGGGGCTGGGTTCACCAGAGCTTTGGTACAGAGTCTCTAGAGGGCAGGGACAGGTTGGAGGACCTGGGGAGAGGATGCTCTACCCCCACATCTCCCTTCTCTGCCCAGTCCCTTCCTCCCAGGAACCTTGAGAGTCCTCCAATGGAGGGACATGCTGGCAATGAATGTTTTAACATTGGCTTTGGAAACTACATGGACTGTGTGCCACAGCTTAGAGGGAAAGGAAGGGCAGCTGACTTCAGGCCTTAGCCTAGGACTAGTTTCTGTCCCTTGCCTTTGCTTTAAAGTCATGGGATTTTGTCACTGGAGCTGTTGGGAGGGGTATTAGGGCATTTGCAAGACTCCTTTTGTAACACATTTTACAGGGAAGTAGTTGTAACTGTATTTGAAAGTGAATGTAGGGGACAAAAGAGAAATGTACCTCTGACATCACTGACTGAAGTAAAAGCAGAGTACATTGGATGTCCCTGTCAAGACCGGGATTGCAAGTTCCCTTTCTCCTACAAGACTTGCTGAGGGATGTTTATGCCTGCTGCAGGGTAGGGGCTGAAATCCCTACCTTGGCTGCACTTTTGGAAATGGCAGGTCCTTAACATCATGTCTTCACCCTCGGTTTTGGTGGATGAAAAAAATGAAAAATTAATGCATTCGATTTTATAAAGTACTTCAATTAGTGGCTTGTCTGGGCTGTTTCCCCCCCCCTCTCTTTTTGACCTTGCCAGGGATTCTGTGCTCTCCTCGATCTGCTTACCTTTAAAAGGTATCAACAGACTTGCTGAAGCCCCTGACTTCCATGGAAGCAGAATGAGAGGGCTCAAGCAGAAAGTGAAACTCTTTAAAAACAAAAATGCAACAGAGCAGCCTTCTTTCATTTTCCCAGCTGAACATAATGCAAAAAGTAAACAGTTGGCACAAATTACTAATACGGGTTTGCCAGGAGGCTGATCAAAAACATGCCGAATTCAGCAGTATGTTTTGCATGAAGTTCAACAGGTTTTTTGTATCAGACTTGTTTCAAGGTAGGCAAGAATATTTTTTGAAACAAAAATGCCATTTGAAAAAATGTGGAAAATTCTCCTGCTCTACCTCCTACATGTTTCTATTGTCAAACAGTCACTGATCTTATTTTAGACTTGACCTTCGTGTTCTTTCCACAGCACACAGGCTGAATGACATGTTATTCAAGTTCTCAGACAATATTATGATATATCTGCTTTTATATTTAGCTGTAACTTTTATTCTCCTTATAAACAAACCCACCTAATGCAACCACCACCTATCCAGGGAAAGTATTTCCATTCCCCTCAGCTTAATTTGGACAAATTTGGCATGAAAACATTCAATAGTTCCATAATAACCTTTGCAACAGGATGCCTGCTGTGCTGACATGCAGGTCTAGAGCGACTTGTACCATGTGCCAGGAAATTGCATTCTTAAGAAAAATCTAGACATAAATTCTGAACAATCAACACTTAAATTTTGAGAAGTCTGGCAGCAAGCTGTTATCTGCCTCATGGGTTTTCACTGTAATGACTTTTTTACTTTCTGAGCTCTACCTCTCTGTCCTTTCTGCAGAGTGTATGCCCCTGGCCCAAGTAAGTTGAGCTCTGCAGAGTGGAGAGAGAGGGCAATTAGTTATTTCTGTCTTGTTCTTGTGCGCCTGTGTGCTCCAGCACTGCACCTTGACATGGCAGGATGTCTTTTCTTACCAAAAGAAAGCAGAGCTTAGCTGGAAGTTACACAAATGGGCATTTAGCTTTCAGTGGGCATTCACACAAGTGCTGGGATCCAGTGCAGTTCAGCCTTGCCTTCCCACCTGGTGAGCTGGAAGGAGGATGGGAAGAGCTGGAAGTACCACGAGTTCCATCTATCCTCAATCAGCTGGGGTCATCCTTACCCTGAGAAAGGCCAGTTTGCTGAAGTATGAGGGGACTGAAGAATAGGGTGACTTCAGGAGGAAAAAAAGTTTTCCCTGCCTTGAGGTCTCTAAAGGACGCCCATCTTCCAGAACTGCTACTGGCTTGAACAAAGGCTCCATGATTCTGAAACGTTCCCCAAACCTCCCTTGTTCCTACTTAAGAGAGCAACATCATGGCTGGAAGACCTTTATGTGCCTCTCTGCCAAGACCTCCTAGGTGTGCATCAAATGTTACATCAGCAAGAAAAGGGTGGTTGTAGACAGAAACAACTGGATCCCTTAGCTTTGCCACTAGGAGATTGCAAGAAAAATTGTCAAAACACGCACAAGTCCTTAGGAAAGAAAAAAAATGCTGTTTGTTTGTGATGAGTTCATCACAAGAAGCAACAGGTCGATTTAATTGGCAAAATATTAAATGGGATTCTAGGAGGAGGCAGGGTTGGAGAGGGGTGTTGCGTGGATATGAACCTGAAGCAAAATGAAGGGCTGTGAAAACGTATGAACTGAACCCCATCAGGGAAGGCTTACTAAAACTTGAGCCAGGAAAAATTATAGAGTTCTATAAATAGCTAAATTGAAAATTGAATGCATTCGTGTGTGTGGATGCACACATCTATCTATGAGGTCATGTGTGTAAAAGAAATACAGTAGTACTTCATGTGTTGGGGTTTTTTAAGTAGTGGAAAACGTTTTAATGATTTTTTTCTTCTTAAAATTTTTTCCTAGAGACAGTACATTATGTTCTGTCCTTAGGGCCAAAAACACAAAGTGCCTATTTTCATGAGGAATCCTACAGAAGGAGGAAGGGAAAGTATTATGCAGTGTAGCAAGGGTATAGTAGCCATTCCACAGTGATTACACATCCAAGCAAACTTGCACTAGAAAACTCAAAAATAAATTAGAAGCGGAAAACGAGATGTGTGAAGTGTTTCCTATTCCCTCCCCACACTTAATGACAAGCAAGCAGGCTGGGAGGTGGTCATGGAGTTTAAATTTAACCCCTTGATAATAAGTGTATTTCAGTGGCAGGCAGCAAGCATGTTATGTGCACACTAGGTTGAGGAGACTTCCTCTGCTTATTAATTTTGCTCCCACAGAACTTTCAGTTATTTTCAGTATGTTGAAATAGTCCAGACACAAACCAGAAGTGACTGGAAGCACTAAATAATGCAGCAGACTTTCAAGAATTAAGGTAGTTTAAATGAATCCCAGCCTGAGCAGCTCCTTAATTAAAATACAAAACTGGTTTTGGTTTTATACCAATAAGTTGTGATTCCAAGTCTAACCCCACCTTTACCTTTTAATACCTTTCATTCATCCTGTGATGGTCAAATGATGAATGAAATCACTCTTCTGGAAAAAAAAGGGCACTTTTCCATACAGAATTCAAATGAATTAAAGAATCTGCGCAGTTGTTCAATTTAATTTAAGAGCAAGATGCAGTCTGGAGTGTAATGCCCTCATACCACGAGGAAATCAAATTTGTATTCGAGTCCCCTTTGCCAGCTTGTTTAATCGTTTATGATAACATCAGTAGCTTGGTAAATGATGTAATGGGAGTTAAATCAGGATGACCAACATAAACATCTGTCAGTGCATGTGAACATTTGATGTATGACCCCAGGGCCCAGTGCAGCAGTCAGTATCTTGGCAAGCAGTCCTTGGACATCCGCGTCAGTCGAGGTTTCAGGAGTGCAGGCTGGAGAGGATACATGTCCTCTGCTCTGTGCCGGTAACAGGGTACGTGATCCGGCTGCTCGGTGTCGGGTGTATCACTTGGCAGCAGGTCCCCTCCTCGCCGTGGGCACGGCTCACCCCGGTGCTGAGGGTCAGGGCAAGGCATCGGCGTCGCGCTGCTTCTCCCAGTGAGCCTCAGCTGGCACTCGGTGACGAGTAGGCTTGTGCTGGTCCTCTGAGTGCAGCAGAGTTTTACAGAGACAACTGATGTTCGTTCTGAGTAACCACGTAGACTGAGATTCACAGTCCAGTTTGTACCCAAAACATCAGCCTTAGTGTTTTGTGAACATAATTTCAGAGGAGTCGTTTCCCAGGCTTGGATTATGCTGGTGTTATTTTCATTCAAAATCATCTTGTCATCATGTTCTTGCATAGATTTGTAATTTTCTGAAAGCAAGCTGGCTGGTATGTTCACGCTGCTCATTAATCTTTCTTTTTTTTTTTTTTTAATTAAAGTCATGTGGGAAGCTAAAAGTGTCTAATACAGACAAACATGTAAGTTATTGGATGTGTATGCCCTCTGCAGAAATGGAAGGAAAAGATCTGAAAAAAAAAAGATGTGTTCTGAAGGAAGCACAGAGCTAAGGGATCTCTGCCTCTTACATTTTGGATTAAATTGCTCTTTGAAGGCAAAGTCTTTGTTGCAAAGGTAACACAGGTTATGAGAAATGCAACAATGAGGAGTACAAGGGGGTGGATGTTTGTGACTTGCTTGTCATCAACGGGAGCCTCAGCACACGCAATGACTGGACACGAAATTGTGGTTGGTCCCATGTGCCCACCCGCTCTGACAGCAGCTTTGCTTTAACATGTGCAGATAAGGAAAGACTCTTTACATTCATGCTACATCCTTGCTTCTATCAATGTGGTTCTTTTTACACAAAAAATAGTCATATTTATCTATTTTCCTCCTTTTTAATCCCTTCAAGGTACTACACGCTTATAATTGAGTTAAAAAAGTCTTTTATCAGCCATGAGTAAGTACATGAAGTTGCAGAACACAGACTTCTTATTGTCATGACTTTTCAAAAGAGAGCTGGTAGCACCTCTTGGTTTTTATTATGAATATAATATAGAGTCTGTTTGCAAAAAGAAGGAATAAGTTATATATTCCATCGTTATTAGGATTTTTTTTAGATGAAATGTATGCCATTCAGGAATGCAACTTCAGCTCCATTACTTCAAAATAAAGTTACAGAAATAAATATAAATGCAAGCTAAACTATTTTATCTCTTTAAAGAGGCCCTGCCAGCTTTAAAAAAGATCATAATTAGCTGGATACATTAAAACTAAAAATGCCAGAACAGCACACAGTTATTCTAAATGAGAAGGAAGACTTGAAAAAGAAACCAGCCCTCCTCGCCTGCAGTTGTGCACACATGCACCACACATGCCCAATTTGATTTTTACAAAGTATGCTGTCAAGTGAATACTGTCATGTTCCCTGTTTAATCAGTTTCCTCTTTTATTTGTGCGCTGTTGTATATAAAAGGAAATCTGCTTGTAAAGTCAGGCTGTTTAATAATTCATTCAAAAATGATTAGAGTTCAAGGGGAAAGTTGTTCCTTTAAATGACTGAACCAAACAGGGAAAAAACATGGGTAACAGAGGTTGAAATTCACTTCTGCCTGGATTATGCATGGTATATTTAAATTCCATGTTCAGATCTAAAAATTCAGCTTAAAGTAGAATGTCAGTAGTTATCCTCTTTATTTGGGTCTTCCTTTATTCCTTGTTTGGGTAAATTTTATTTGTTCTGATTCTTCAAAGGTGCTTTCTTAGGCAGTAAGATAAGAAAGATGATTTTTTCTTTTGGTCTTTACATATACTGTGTCTTCCCAAAACAGGCTGAAAAATCCCAGTTGGAATTACTTTTGCCAGCGGCAATTTTCATCTTCTCTTCAGACTATGCTCTATGAAGTAACCCATCACCGTCCCTGGGAAGTGTCCCTTATGCCGGGCTGGGCGCTGGGCTGGCGAGAGGGGTGGAAGGAGTGGGGGGCGCTGTGAAGGAGTTGGTGGGTGGGGTGGCTGGGCACAGGACGGGCCGGGCTTCAGCCCTTTGGGGGATTGCGCCTGTGCCCTGGGAAAGTGCTTGCAGTAGGGGTTTTATTTAATGTTTTCCCTCCTTTCTCTTGTGCAACAAAACAACTACCAAGGGCCTGGATTCAACAATGTGTTTAGACCAGAAACTTCCCTTTGAAATCCCTGTCAGCACTTTCCCAACATTAGCTAAAGCAGTAAAACAACAGAGCATGGGGACACTGAAGAAGAGATGAGAGCCTGTGCATTGTACTGACTCCGGTCTCCAGAACTGTCCACGTGGCCTCAGAAAGCCTCTTTCTATTAACAAGAATATTTCCCTCAACTGCTTTGCTTTCCAGAAGCAGCCTAAGCAGCTGCAACCCGCATTTCCACTGTTTGCTGGGGGCTGGTTTTATGAGTGCTGCTCAGAGCTTGCATGGTGAGACACAAACACCTTTCCCATTGGGGGAGACTCAGCTGGGGTGGTCTGCACTTCCCATGCAAATCCAGTCTGTTTGCGTGTGTTTAGCATGGCTATCATCCTTGGGGATGCTGGCATGCCTTGCGTTTGGTCTCTTGTCCTCCTGAAGCCACTCTTGGAGCAGTGGCATCCAAGCTACTCGAGTGTGATGATGCCACCTAGATGTGACTGAAGGCCAAAGGGTGATAAAGGTGTGAAGAGGAAGAGAGATAGCACTTGTCAGATAGCAGTCTGGTCAGCAGAGCCAAGGATATTTATAGGTCAATGTCACATGTATGGTCCAGAATGCCTTGGTCGTGGGAATACATCATCTCATTTCTTGAGCTGGAGCAGCCTTAAACCAGGCCTCTGGTAACACACAAAATGGTTCAAGTCTAAGCTTTAGATGTCTCAGAATGGTAAGTTCCAGCAGTGTCACTGGGATGTATCCACCTTGTGTGAAAGACTGTTGTTAGTGACAGAGGAACCCTGGACCAGTGGGATCCACGGTTTTCTTGGAGGAATGGGCAAGTGGCAGCTGGCTGTGGCCGGCAGGCAGATAACTAGTTTGGTGCTAGGTACAGTACCAGCAGATGGTGCTGAAGAAAGGACAGCACAGTTCCCAGGTTTTGCAAGGACCTGTTAAGGCTTCTTGTTTGGGGGCATTTTGGTAGCTCCTTGCTCTGGTCTTTGTGTGGAGATGGTGTTGTCAGCTGGGCGCAACCTGGGCCCTGAGCTCTGAGCCAAACGGTTATTGAGTATATCGCAACTTTGATTTCTCCTGCTACATCGAAGATGTTGCATGTTTCAAAATTGTGCGTGTTGTTACTATGACGCTTCCTCTACTAAGTGTGCTCTGAAACTGCTTAGTCACTGGTGGTAAACAGCATTATTTAGCAGCTTATCCTAACACCCAACAGCTGCTCATTTTCATCGAAAGACCAATGGTTATTGTCCTCCTGCTATTGCCTCTGCACTCTTCTGCACTCTTGCTTTTGTCTCAGAAGATCTGCAGTCCTTGTAGGCGTGATCCCAGTCCCAGCAGGCTCTCACTTGATCTTGGTACGATTTGAGTCAGATTCAAAGCCTGAAGTCAGATTCACCTCGAGTTGTGTCCTACTTGCTACAGCTCAGCAGTGCTGGAGTTCATAAGTGAGTGGGTCATTGCTATAATGTTTTCCATTTGAAGTAGGAAACTGTCTCAATGAGGGGGGAAAAACATAGAATTTGAGATTGTTTCATGAAAAATAGATTCTATATTTTACAAGTTTAATTATGACTGATTTTCCAGTTTTAGCTTTATATGCTTTTAATGTTGAGTCTAAATTAGGCCACAGGAAAAGGATGGTCTGTCTTCAAAGAAACATTTAAGCTGATTGTGTTCTTCAGATTCACGGAAAACAGCTGTGGGTGTAGCAGTAGTTCTCAAGCTCTCTTCCACGCTCGCGTACAAGATGCGGATGCAAGCTGGATACTTCTGCTGTGTGGGAGTTTGGAGGAGACGTTTGATAAAACTGGTTGGCAAAATTACCACCAGAGCTGTAGAGCTCTAGGACCTTTTAGTGTGCATGAGGCAAAGGAAGTGGACTGGAGGAAAGGCATCCCACATCCTCCTTATGCAACTATGAAGCCTCTGATTTTCATGGACAGAGACCACTTTGCACAGATCCATGAATACATTCTTTTCCATTGCTGCCTGCCCATTAAGAAAAGCTTAAGTACATAATTATTGTTGCTTTGCTTGACATGCTACTCTATGCATACATACATATATATATATATATATATACATACCACAGATGGAAGGTGATACCTCAGGGAGAGCTCCACAGAAACCCTTTGGGAAACTCATGGTTGTTCTGCCAGCAGAGACTCTGCTCTTTGATCTTTAAGGTTTTGTAGTGACTGTTCTGATTTCTTAAAAGCTTTTTATACAGCTCAACCAGGAGAGTTAGCGAGCATCCACTGTTCATATTTGGTACCCAGTGACCTGGACACAGGTGACTAACATATCTCACTAGTCTCTAGCTTCACATTTTTTATGTCACACAGATGTCCTATGATTTCTCTACTCATGTATTATTCAGAAATAGGTATGGAAGAGCAGCTGCTCCAGAACGAGTCCATCAACCAGTTGTCTTTTTTTTTTTTTTTTTGCAAGAGGCCACATTGCTCCTGATCAGTCTTTAGGGTATTGCAGCATTGGTTTTGACTGAAGAGGAACAGAGCACCCTTATTGCAGAGCAAAGAGTGGCAGCTCATGGAAGAATTCAGAAATAGCTTCTCTTCAGTAATCCCACATGAAGCTGAGCTCTGTTCTTTCAGTGGGCTCTGTGGATGTGCTGCAGGGCTTGGTTTGGGCCTGCTGAAGACTTGTCTTCACAGTTTCTGTTACTTAGTGGTTGTCTGAATGGTAACTTCAGAAGCATTTAGCTTGGCAGGCAAACTGAAAAAGCTTTGTTTAAATAACCAAACAGGTACAGAAGGCTAGTTGATGCTTGGAATTGTCAACAAATGATGTTGAATAGATATTTTCAGCAAAACATTTGTATATTTCCTACTGCTTCAAAGTTCAAATTCAGAGAGTAGGAGTGGTTTGAGAATATTAAAAATACAGGTGATATGTGAGGTGCTGCAGTTTCGTTTGGGCAGGCAGCCTTTTGCTTCCTTGCCAGCAGTAACAGAAGCAATAGCTGGGCCTTGCGAAAACACGTGTTTCTGTTCTTTTGAGAATCTTTACCCCTTTCAGCAAATATAAAAAAGATCAGAAAACATCTTAATTGTTTTGGTGTTATGGGTTTCATTGGCACCTGGAAGAGGAATGCAGTTCATAATTTAAAACCTTTCCAGTCTCCCTTCCAGCATGGGATGATTGGTCTATCTGAGAGGGCTGTCTTCGTGTGGATGTCTGGACAGGTCCTGCAGCCCATCTGCTTGTTTTAAAGCTGAAAAATACAAGAAGTCATTTTGAGTGGTATTCATTCCACCCAATTTGCATTATACCTTCCCTCTGGCCACACTGCAATGCCTTTGCTGACACGGAGGACTGGGGCTGTGGCAGAGTTACTGCTGAGCTTCCCCAGAGCTGCTTGCCCTGGCTCTGGGCTGCAGCAATGGTCATACCCTGCAGGCTGCAGTTCTGCCCCAAAAGACAAAAGTATTTATGTGACTTTTTCTGCAGCGAATGACAGTATTTCAATACTTTGAATTACTCTTTGTCTCTTTAGACTCACAAGTTACTGAGACGTAGGAAGCCTTCTTGTTTATTGTTCCCTCTCTCACTTTCACATGACTTTTTATTGAAGACCCAAGCACTTCTTCGGCAGAGTGTTAGATTCAACATGCTTTTTAAATTAAATGTGCTGAGGTGACCTAATCAGATGGTAGCTGGTTGACCACAGGAATGGGAAGTACGATACTCTGTAATCTAGTTTAACATTAATTCACTCTGTGACTTTAGGCAAATAGCTTAGTTGCTGCAAAATGGGGATGATAATTCCTTTGAAATGTTGACAGAACGTTGAGTAAATAAGCAAGTTTTACTCTCTGTGGGTCAGGCAGTCTTATTCTCAAAGGGACTTCAGAGCTTCCATTCTTTCAAATGACTTTGGAGTAATGGGATGTAGCACAGGCATCTGAATCACCAAGGACTTACCATGTTTTCCAGTACTGATCCCCATACCTCAGCTTTCTTTTATGTGTGTGTGTGCGTGTGTGTGTGTGGTTGTGTTTCAGGATGGAGTGAGGGATTCATGGTGGTTGGGCTGGGTGATTTGGGTGATCTTTTCCAACCTGTGATTCTGTAATTCCATGCCTTGTCTCCAACGGCAGTGTCACTCACCATCTTACTCCTTGTGGCATGTAGACACTAGACAGATGGACGTCTTACTTCCCCTTCAGGCAGAAATATGGCACTTAATTCCATGGTGTTTTTAGTTTTGAAGTAGTGTATCTTTATATTAAATAATGATATAAATGAACTCAGGTCTGTAAGTTTAAGGGCAGCAGTGGCTTTTGCCACCAGTGAGTTTGCCTCTATGGCTTTGCCAGAAATTTCCTGTGAAGCCCAAAGCAGACTACTTGCTGTTTAACGTCCTGGAGACAAAACACCTCATGACAGCAGAGCAACCTTTACAGTTTTTCATTTCTCAATTGCGCTTTTTAAACTTTGAAGTGCCATTTATTTTGACACCTGGTATTTTTCAGGCCACGCTTTTATTTGGTGGGAATAGCATTAACGTGTATTAAAGGCAGAAAAGCCTGAGGAAATGGTTAGAAGTTATTCCCAGAATGTAAATAATTTCCTAAATTTTGAGCTCTACAAGTCTGATGTACTTTAAATGGCCTTTCAGAGAGCAAAATGAAACTCAGTGTGGCATTTAACCAACAGTTTACAGAGGTGCTAGTTATTCCACTTGGCTATATTTAGGAGTCCAGGAAACAACAATGACAAAAAAAATAGTGAAACACTCTTGCAAAAAAAATTAAAGGAACAGTTTCAACTATAAAACTGATGTCTACAGCAAAAAACCACAGCTGCTAAATGTTACCAAATCATAATAATTGTGACAGAGTTACATCCCAATCTTTCTTTAAGACATCTTCACCCACGTGAAGGCCTCTTGATTTAAACAGGGCTCAGCAGCAGCAGGGAGGTTTGTGTTAAAAGATCCTGGTGAAACTGGACTGCTCATGTAAATCAAGGCATATTTTTGCATTCCAAAGGGTGAAAAAGTCACACGAAGGGAGTGAGATGCAAGATGTGTGAAGAAACCTTTATACAGCGACTCCATGCTGGGGAAGTCTCAGCTGGATGCTGTGCCCTGCTTTGAACAAAAAAGCAGATGACCGGTGTGAGAAGGAGTCTAGGGGACTCCCCCGTGGCTCAGGGAGCATCACCCACAAGGAAATTCAGAGCAAACCTGCTTGTTTGCTCTGTGAAAGAATACAGAAGGCTAAAGAATGGAAGGATAAGTCCTCAAATGAGTGAGAAGCAGACACAGAGCAAAGGGACAAGAACAGAAGTGTCATAAAACACATAGGCATAGTTGAGGGATCACCACTAGCTTAATGAAACCCTACTTAGTCAAGATGAAACAGTACAATTAACCTGTGTTAAATGGACATAATTAGTCCCTCTCCAGCAAATAAAGTCAGTAAAGTGCTTAAGCTGATATTTTGCACTCTGCCTTATGAAGTGATGTAACTTTTACCAATCTTTGAAATACTGATTGTGAATGAGTCAGTGTTTCTCAAGGGCTTTGGTCAGCTGTTCCCGTTTACTGGTCTGGAATCTCACTTTTATCATCCAGTCTCTCTGAGCTTCCCCTCATGTGTTTACCACCAAAGTTACTGTCAATATACTGAGATACTGTCATAGTGTGGAGGTTGGAAATGCACTGTGATAGATGCTACCTAAATACGTGGAATCTCTGGTTGAACTGTTTTCCTGCTACAGGACAGTTCATTAGGGCTGTGATTTCTTGCCACAGCACTTTTATAACCCTAGTATTAATGAAGATTTATCATGAAAAGGGTGGGGTTTGCTGCAAGAAAGCAAGCTTCCTTCCTTAATCTGCACTGTTCCCTGGGATAAGGGGTGTTTGCACCACCTGAGCTTACCTGTGCAGGGAATTTGGTCAGCTCTTCCTCCTGCCAACCCGGCCTTAGCACAGCTTTGTGAACACAAGAAGTGTTGCAGGTTAGAGGGCACTTGCTTGAAAAGGAGCATCAGCAGCCCAGCCGGGCACAGACACTGTATTGTTAGGAAAGGGAGGGAGCTTGTCTGCCACAGCTGGTCTTAACATCCTCCAGCCATGCCAAAGGGAGAGGCTGGAAACAACTGTGTTAACGAGTGGGTTGACATTTAGCTCTCCTGTTTCTCCTCTAAGAGTTTCCGAGTGGGTTGACATTTAGGTCTCCTGTTTCTCCTCTAAGAGTTTCCGAGTGGGTTGACATTTAGGTCTCCTGTTTCTCCTCTAAGAGTTTCGCCGCTATCCAATGGTGATTACTCGATGGGCAAAGCAGCCCCTTTGCTCTGCTCTTGGGCAGGTAGCAAGTCATTCTGTAAGCAGGCACCCTCTTTTGCCAGTCCTCTCTCCCAACCCCGGCCCCTTGCCATGAGCAGGTCGGCAGCAATGGTCGGAGGCATCCCTAATGAGGTCCCTAGCTGCTCGCTGGGCTGATTTGGTTGTAGTTTTTAATAATGTGAGGTTATTTTGTTAGCGGCTTTACTTTCCAAGTCTTTTCCCCCTTCCAGCACCCCTAGGTACAGCTCTACTGGATCAGTTACCATCTGCTCCAGTGTTTGCATTTAGCCTGCAGGGCCTGTGATCTCAGAAATATTTCCTGTAAATGGGATCTCTCATGCCAGGCCTGTCACACAATAGATATATAATTGGATAAAACCTAAACTGAAAACAACAAACAAAAAGAAGAAAACTACATGTTGTGCCATACGCAGCACGTGAGCCTGTCCAAAATGGGATACGCTTCTTGTTTATGTCTGAAGCTGCTCTCGTATGTCTTTTTTATTCCCTTTTGCTGTTTAACAAAATCAAATTAATGTAATAATTAAATTCCATGGTGCATTTTTTCCCCACTTACTCTCAAGCAGCTTGCAGCAGTAGCAGAGCAGCAGTAGTGCCACAGCAAATGCAGTTGCTGTGTGTGAAGTCTTGATTCCAGTGTTGGATACCAGGTAGAGCCCTCACTGAGGTCACAAATCTTTCTCCTCCATGGGTTGGCTGCGCATTTCTTGTTGGTCAGGAAGCAGGATGATACATGGCCTGGGAACAAGGCTGGGCTCTGGGGAAAACAGTGGGCAAACCACAGGCAGGCAAAGAGGGAAGATGGCATCACTGATCCTTGCAAAGGAAAAGGAAATACAAAATTTATTTCAATTCTTTAAACCCATTTTGAAGGCCTCCTGAGCTGGGGTACAGGTCTGTGTAAGACTCATGTTGCCCTCTGGGACAGCTCACCTTTTGGACTTGCCAAGCTTTCTGCAAGAAGGTGGAGATGATGAAAAACATCTGATGCGATGAATCCACACCTAAACTAAAAAAAACCCCCAAACTGAGTGTGTAAATCAGAAATTGATCACTGTGATTTTCCCCTTGCTCATATTGTGAATTTTCGTCATCATCGCTGCAAGAACAAACTGTGTGAATTGTATTTGTGCTGTTATTCTAGGAGTCATGAGCTTACAAACATTTTCTGTTTTGTTGGAGGGACTGCAGTTGCTGTACACTAGTCATAGCTTGCAAAAGCTGCTCAGAAGTGCACTGCAGAACATCAAAAAAAGAATTGAATTCAGCTTCAGTCAAGACCAGTAATTGGTTTTCATACAAAAAAAAAATCCTCAACCAAAAGCTGTTCTTCTGTCTCTGGAAGATAAAAAAAAGCCCAGAGTTTGGATTTGATTGCCCTCCCCTAAAGTAATAACAGTAATCCTAATAAACAGGCAGATTTGTAAATTTTTACCAACAGACAGTGCCATGATGTTATACTAACTTTGGTTTATTTATGATAAATGTAGTCTAAAGCACCAGAAATAAAAACCTTGAATCCTTTTTAATTCCAACATAAAAGGATTACATTTTATCAATATAGCTTATCTCCTAGCAATCTGCCTTTTTTATGAACTCACAAAACATGCGTTTTGTATTCTCTTCTGCTTTTTTTGTAAACATAGCCAGCAATTTCTAAATCAAGAATACAATCCTAGTGCTAGTGCCATTTTTGGCAATGGGCTATTTTATTGATTTCCACAATGCTGGCATTTCATCAATAACGGTAAAATGCAGGCCCATAAATTCACCTTTCCCAAAAGAAAGTGGCCTGATCTTTCACAGCAGCTTCCATTTGCCTTTGACTTGGACTGTAGGTTTAGTGGTTCACAAAAAAAATCAGGTTTGATGAGCCTTAAAGAAACAAATAAACCAAGCCAGAAGCAATCAAAAGTACATGCGAGTTCATAAAAAGTGAGCCTTGGTTTCTTTGTCTAGAAGATTAACACTTCCTCAGGAGGGCTGTAATAGGATTGAGCCTTCCCCATGGTACTTCAAAGACATGTGCTCCTGAAGACTTTTACTGAGTGACTTACAGTATTGTTGGAAGCTTTGCCTCTGCTTTCCTTCTGGTTTCTTTCAATGTTTCAAGGAAGATCTGAACTGTGGATCATGTTACTCCTCCTTATTTTTATCCCCCAAACATTTTCTCTCTTGTGTATGCAAATTTTTTATCCTTAAAGAAAAAATAGAGTCTAAGTTGCGTAACAGCTGGAGATTTTAAAACATAAATATCTGTCTTTTTCATGTTACTACTTCAGTACTTTCATGTGTCATATTGTTGCATTTAATGCTATATAGTAAAATACTTTTTTTTGGTTTTAATTCAGACAGAGAGACCCAGGGCATGTATTTTGTTACATTCACAGCACTTCTTTCTCCAGGAGAACACACTGTAAGCTTTGATTTCCCAGGCACTTTGTACAGAGTAATGAGTTCAGCTCTTGGTGTTCATCTGTGGTTGTAATGCACTACCTCCTTTTCTCTACACTTGAGCTCTTTTCCCCACCCTAGTTCAGAGGGTTAGGCTGCTTTCCATGGTAGTGGAAACCTTGAGAGCCATCAGACTGGAGGCAGAGAAAACCACTCACTAGGTAAATGTTAATTGCTGGCCTGGAGACGGCTACTGCTCTGTGTTTAGAGGAAAGAAAGATGCTGTGTTAGGTGCGAGAAGCCGGTCCTGCGTGTGGGTAGGGATGCTCTTCTGGTTTGGCTCCATAGATAATAGGTCCTACCTCCTTGGGTTGGGCAGCTTCAAAAAGTAAAGCTGTGACCCAGCAAGTTCCCTGGCTCCAGGGCTACGTGGTGCCGAGCTGGGCTCTCTGGTATCCCATGTCCTGCTTAAATGCTTGCAATTGCGATGTCTGGATCTGACCATGGGTTGATGTGCCTGGAGTCAGGCAGGGAGCAGAGAATCAGGCCCAGATATGTGCAGTCTTTGGCCAGCTGGCTGAATCACAGGATGAAACTCCCTCTTTATGCCTCTAGGAGACAGCAAGGAAAGAACGAGAAAGTCCCCAAGCATCGTGATAGTTTAGTTCTTGGTCTTTCTATGACAAGTTTTGCTCTTGTACTGATTGAAATGAATGGGATTAGACAGGGAACACCAGTTATGATTTAATTTCTCACTTCGAATGTGCAGTCAACCTCTGTAATTCTATTGCCAGGATTTCTCATAAAGCATCTTGGTATGCTAGTTAATACATTTAAATCTACTTAAAAAGCCTCTCTCAAGAGCAAATGAAGCCCTGCTTAACATTCCTTATCAGCTTGCTTAGGGGGAAAAAAACAGTTGTCCTTGCTGTATTGGCTGGCAAAGGAAGTTGCATTCTTACTCAATGTACTTCACTAATTTGTAATCTTTCACTCTAACTAGCTTGTTTCCATCTTCTAGAGATTCAGTTGTTTTAGTATCAGCCTTGACTAATAATGTGGCGCAGCAACTCAATTTCAATGACCACAAATAAGCAAGCAAAAGTTGTAGACTAATTCTGGTAGTCAGATGTACCCAAACAGAAGTTTCCTGCCCACATTCATGTAAGTCCCAGTGAAGCAGTCTACTCTGCCCAATCTCTGGGCCTGCTTGTCACCTAAGCCATTACCAGGAAACATTAAACAAGCCATGGAAAGTCCCCTTTGCTGGCACTTCTCACATTACTAACCAACACGCAAGGGCTCCAGCTACAGGATGAATAATCCCAGACTTTCCCAGTATGGCTGCAAGGTGGTGGGCCTTGTCACTGGGAGGGCATTGAGGGCTTTTTGCAGCAACTGGGTGGGGTGGGACACTCTTGTGGTCCCTACCCAAGGGGAAGAGGGTGGTGGGTACCTGGGGTGGCCCTGTGGTGCTCAGTTCCCAGTGCAGGAACTGGTGACATTGTCCAGGTGTGACCCAGTGTGCAGCTATGGCCCATGTGATGCAGGGGGAATGGGCGGTGTGTCACTGACTTCTTTTATGTCAGGAATGGGCTCAAGGCTTATTGCAATCCTCTAAATTATGCCTTTACTTGCTATAAATTAACCACCATATTAAGTGCAAAGTCCAGAAATAAAAGGACATAAATAGTTGCATTTGAAAGCTGTATCATTGTCTGTAGATGTTTAAGTGGGGATTTTATCTGTTAGATTAGAAATACCACTTATCTCATCCTTCTGGATATTTTCACTACTCTTCTAACTTGGAGATAAATATCCCTTAATGGTTTTTTTATGTGTTTTATTTCTTTTTCCATGATGATCAGATCAGTTCTGACTGAAAATGAAGCCAATTATCAAGAACAATAAATAAAAAAGTGTGCGTTGCTCCTTCTGCACTGAAAGAAAGAACAGTAAGTTGAGACAAAACAAATTCAGTTGCCAAGTCCAAGTACCAAAGGCAGCAAGGAGAACTCGGGCCCCATCCTAATTAAAGAGATCTAAACACAATGAAAACATATTGTACTGATGTCATATGTTAAAATATTTATAATTGCACGAAAAGGAATTGCAGCCTATTGAAAACATTTACAGAGCTCGCCATTTCTGTGAGCTAAAGAGAAGAGGGACTAAAAAGGACTGGTTTTGCTCAGCTGTGAAAGTTTTGCTCTTCAGGTTTTTCCTGTGAGGACCAACATTACCTTGCCACTTCCTCTTACCAGTTACGAAGAGAAGTGAAGAGCACTGCTCTTCATTGTATCTGAAGACAGGAGATGGTATCTGTCAGGAATTGCCATTTCCCCTGGGCATTGCATTGCAATTGGCTCTGCTGGAATAATTTCAGCTGCTGGGAAACCGCTTGTAACACGGGGGCCCTTCCTATCGATCCAGCATGCCAGGTCGGGTGTGGGAGGGCCAGGGGCTCCCAAAAGGAGAGGGGGTGGTGGAGGAGAGCGAGGCAGGCACTCTCCTCAGATACATTCTCCAGGCTCAAGATTCTGTTTGGCAAAAAGACATACCTTTGCCTGCTTGCCACAGGAAAACTGATGTGTAGGAAACCACGGTCCCTTTGAGCAAAACCAGAGAGGCAATAGGAAGAGCCACAGCCATATGTGTAGAGATCTTGAAAATGCTGGGAATTCAGGCTGAAGCAGTTTTCTGCAGCTGTGTGTGGCAGGGATGGTGGGCAGAAGCCACTTGCGATGCTCTGGAGTCTGTTGTCTAAACGTGAATCCACCTGCGTGCGTTGTGTGAACAAGATCCCCGGTATATGTTCCCACAGAAGCCTACTGCAGATGTGCTCACTTAAATACTTTCTGTAGTATAAAAATAGGTTTTTGGCTGCACATCATGTACTCACTGGAGTAGGAACTTTTCAACTGTGGCTTAATTTAATATCTTCCTTGTTTATGTTTATGTTTCTTGATATTGATTTTCATGTTTTTCTTCCTCAAATACTGGCGAGATCCTTTCATAAGTAAATAATACAAGCATCTTTCTATGTTTCTGTAGTATTAAAGAGCTCTATGGCAACATATGGACATATCGAGGCTTCTTACTAATATATCAAAGAAGAGCATTTATTAGTTAATGGTTTTATTAGGAATTTATGTTGAACCAGAAAGGTGATTGGAACTTGAAATATTTAAAGCATCATCTTAGGGAAATAAAAGTGTCTCTGTTTAGCTAGTTAATGTCTACCTATGATATTTAATATGAAATGAAAAACCAGCTCGTCAATCATACAAAAGAGGAAAAATGTCACTACCTCTCTGGAATTATTAATGAGCCAAGAAATGCTATTGTATTTCTGGATGACTTTGCTGTAGTTGGAAAAATTGGCACTTTTTGTCAGAGATTGATAGCTCTGCAGGGGTTCAGGAGAGAACAAAAGCAGGCTAGTGAGGGAGTGCCAGAAGGACATATATGAAGAAAGATGCCTGTTGTTTTTCCAAGGGTCACAGTGGCGGGATGCAGACAACCCTACACTTGACCAGGGTTACCCACCAAGGGCAGCTTGAAGGTTAAGTCAATTCCAGTCCAAAATCTACGTATGTGGGTGACTGTGGGACTGTCACCAAGGTAACACGCCTGCTGTGGAGCTGGAGAGAGTGGCTGAAGCATGGTGCCACACTGAGGTGGCTGCACGGCTTTCCAGCGGTGTGGAGGCAGGTCAGCCCATGGGTGGTTGAAGTCTCTGACTCTTGATAAGCACAACGGATGTAATGAGGGCTGATGGCAAGAGTGCAGAAGGGGCAGAACGACATTGAAAAAGACAAAAGTTAGCTTGAGTGCCAAGGAAATCTTTTCTCTTATTACATTAAGAGCTTTCAGCATTTGCTGTTGCCCACTCATGGAAGTGAAAGGTGGCAAATCATTTGCAATACATGAGTGTAGGTTGCTCTCCTAAAGCCAGACCAAAAAGTGATGCCCAGGTGAAAAACCTCTAGAAGCAGGAGAGGGATGGGTGATCGCTTAAGCCTCTGAAGTGCATTCTCTCCATCCCTCATGGCTGTGGTTCTGTGCCTGTAGCACAGACATGGCAACGTTACCCCAGTGTGCACTAAGTAGCGTCTGACCCTCTTGTGGTTAGAAGCAGGCACAAGATTTGGGGATACCTGATGGCTTTTTTCTTTTTCTCTCAAAACATTGCACAGCCAAAGCCATGTGATGTTTCTCAGTACTTCCTGACCCAGGTTTTCTCTCTGTACTCCTGACGGGATGGTGCTGGTGTGTGCTTTCCAGGAGGCCAGCCCAGGGCTCCAGCACAGCTCTTGGCTGGAGTAACGTGGCTGCTTGCCCTGCCCGTTGAAGCAGACCTTAGCTTGCCCTTCTGCTGCAGAAGTCCCGGGCTCTGTTCTCTATTTACTCCTACAACAACTCAATTAGTTTGATGGAAATGAGATGTCAAAATGCCCCAGGCTTGAGCGACTTACCCAATGTCACTCAGAAAGCTTTGGCAGGGCGCTGCCTCCTGAAATCTATGTGCCCTCCGGCAACGGGCCATTTCTCGTCCTCACCTTCCGAGACAGCTCGGGTGAGTGGACGTCTGAGGCATTCAAAGGACAAATTTAAAAAAACCCCCGCTTGTTTATTTAACTTTCTAACAATTTAATCAACATCCTATTATTCTTAGGAAGTTTAGATACGGCTCTATTTTTTTTTCTCTTCCTTAATTCGGCTTGACATATGCACTCTTGGGGTCAGTCCTCTTACACAAAGCTTCAGCCTTGGCAAGATAAATCTAGACTAGCAGAAAATAAACATATTAATATGATTTTTTAATAGCGTAAGGACATATTCCTACAATTCAGTGTTTGGCAATTGAGGCTTACTGTGAACGTAATTTGACTATAGGGCAAAAAGCCCCTGACTTACCTTCAAATATTGCATGTGAGACCTGCCTAGCTGACAGATTACAGAGCAGGTTTTAAAGTGGACATGAAAAGAATGCCAAATTCAGCTTTCCTGGCAATAACTGCCATGGAAAGAAGCTGGATTAGAGCAGCTGGAATAAAAAGTCAAGCACTAAAAGAAAAATGCTAATTACTGGTTTCTCTAATCATGTAAAATGAATGTTTTATGACATTTTAATATGATGCTTTTAGCCTTTCCTACTTTGTCAGTGCCAGCATCCTCAGAGCAGCTCATGGATGCTATAATTATGTGCTCTAAGCGATCAGCTGCATTGTGCCTTACCTGGCTGATTCAAGCTGAGCTGGAGATATGATATTCTGACTCAATACTATGCAAACCACTGCTCATTGGGAGGCAGAAATGAGGACACCAAAACAGAAACTCTTAGCAGGTCCTGTAAACATTTGGAAGGGGATTTTTTATGGAAGTTGAGGCTTGAGATCTACAGATAAACTTTGCATCTGAGGTGTTTCAACTTGATAAGGTACGTGAATGCAGGCTCTTGATATAGTTTATTAAAAATGCATGGCTTAGTCACAATGTATGGATATAAATTTAGACCTCCACAAAGTTTAGGAGCATTTGGATCCCAGCTTTGGGGCTAATACTGCCCTTTCAGTGAGATGAATACTCTTTAGATATTTATTCAATTAAATTTGCCTGCCATCAGCCCCTAGCCATCTTCAGTTTTGAGAAGGTTGGTTATAGATTTATATTTGAAAAGGGTGCACTCATCTGCCTTTTCCTTTTCTTAAGGCTTTAGATTTTCCTAAGGTTGGCATTAATTCTCTATTGATGCCTAACTTAGGTGGTGAGATTGGCTTATTTACAGGCTGACTTGGGTGCACTACTATTGAAATTAAATCTGCGGTTTAATTTCCCTCTTAATCTGTTTCTTCATCAGAGAGAATCATTATTTCCTGGTAATACTCTGTAGGAGGAGAAGGCTGCTGTTTCTATTTCAGCATTGCACCTCGGAGGTATACTGCAGGATTTGGACTTGATGCATCTTGGTGAATTGCTAATTTCCTATATTTATTCAGATATATGATTTTTAGCAGTATGGGAAAGTAAGGGGAAAATATTCTAATTTTAAATGGATGGTGCAGACTGTATACAACTGTTTTCCACCCTACCCCCATCAGGACGTGAAACAGCTGGTATGTCTCTCCAGAGACTAATGTGCTGTCTCTAGCTCCATTTTGCCTTCATAAGCCTCAGGCATTACTCTATAAGTGCACTCCAGGAATTAAATTAATTTACAAGCTGAGGAATATGCTGTTTCTCCTTACTTACAGGTCCCAGATAGGACTGCTACTGTATGGTTGGGAGGTTAATGTGCACACTTCTGTTGAGGCTAGCTGGCATCTTCCCAGGGCAGTCATCACGTTGGGCAGGGCAAAGGCAACCTTGCAGCCTGCACCCTGTCTGCCCACGTTGCTTCTGCTCCCAGTAATGTTAGCTCACTAGTGAGGTTATCAGGAGATAGTTCAGGTAAGCTGTGACTCCCCTTGTCTTAGCCTGCCATGCACAAATTTCTTGATACACCAGTTTGGTTCTTCTAAATCATATGCATCCATACTTAAAACCAAATAACTTTAAACTGTCTCCCTGGAAAATGATGACTTCTGGGACCTAGCTCGTGTTTCCCTGGATAGAAAATGCAGTCAGTGTCTGTCTTTGAAGCAGTTTAAGCTCTAACCCCAAATATGCACTAGCTGGCCTTGACCAGCTAATGAAAGCAATCTATGTTTTTTTATTCATGTCAGTAATAGCCATGTCGTTTGTAATTGCTGCAGGAGCTCAGTGGTTTCTCCTTTTTCCCCCTTTGTCCAAGCCCCCACTGCCAGAATGTATGTTTAGGTGTGCTGCTGCAGTGCTTCGTTCCTGATGTCCCTGGCATCCTTGTCTGCCTTCCTGCACTCATGTCCGTCAACATGCGCATTAAGTGCCCACCCTCATTAGCACTGAAATAAACCAGAGCTTTGCTCCTGCCTTCAGCTGGGATGAGATTCATCTTTGCAGTGAGACCACAATAAAATCTGGTCTTCTAAGTTCTCCCAGGGGTCTGCACAATAGAGTCATTGGAAAGAAGGGAAGTATCTTACTTCATACTGTATTATTCTATTAAAAGAAGAGTTTTGACACAATTGGGCCCTTATGTTCCTAAGTGCTGGGTACCTTTAATTTGGCTGGCATCCCCTGTTGGTGGGCTCAGCTGTCCTCCTATTGCTTTCCATCATGCAGCCAGCCCAGCAACTTGTGCAATCAATTGAATGTTATGCATCCAAAGTTTATTTTTCTGTTTGTATGTTTGTTGCTAGGGAGATTTTCTATACCTTGCCTCACGCCCCTCCCGGTGAAACGCCAGTCGCAGACGTGCTGTGGGTTATAAAGCAAAGCTGCACACCTACACAGAGAGCAAGGGCACTGGCTGGTTGGAAACCCAGCCGTCAAACAGCAGAATTCGAATTAGAAAAGCAATTTTTAAACTGCTGCGGAGCATAATTCATGTAATGGTGCAGGAATGCTGAAGGCTTTTTGATCTTTGTCATCATGGACCTAAAGGTGAAGGGCTTTTTTTTTCAGAGGGAGGGTAGTTTCTTAAATCCCCTGAGAAAAGGTAACTATAACAATAAGGGAGCAGATGTGTGGGAGTAAATGCAGCTGTAACTGAATCCAGACGCTCTTCTGTATGTAGGGACATGAAGGGAATGTTCCAATAAAATTCACGTAATAAAAATCTGAGCCCCCCTTTTTTTTTTTTCCCCTTAAACTTGGATTCACATGTGTAGAATTCCTGTGGACTTTGATGTGTATTGACATTAGCACCATACAAAACCGGGCTGGGAGAAAGATTTTTAACAGGCATGGGGTACTGGAAGGTAAATGATCTATGGAGACCTGCAAATTTTAATAGAAAAACACTTTCCCAATTAAAAAGAGTTTAGCAAACCAGATATTTAAGTGATGCAATCACCCTAGTAGGATGAACTAGCTGGTCTAGTAAAGAGTTTCTCAAACTTTCTGAAAGCAGGATTGCCTTTCGTCTCACCTGTTTTTGTGCCACCCTGGAAGCCATGCAGAAGCAGTGCAGCTCTCGAGGGAGAGGGGAGCAGAGGGAGGGTGAGCTGTGGTGGCTGGCTGCAGGGGGCCGTGCCTCCCCCCAGCCCAGGGAGGGCAGCTGCTGCCAGCGCCTACAGGAGGTGAGCGGAGCTCTGCCGAAGGTAAAGGCTCCCTGTTTGTAGCTGCTCCCTGCTCACTCTCCTCTGCTCTCTAAACGCAAAGTTTAAAATCAAGCTCAACTAAACGAAGTTTCTCGTGGCTGTTGCTGCCCTCTGACACTTGCTGTCCCTCACTTTTCTTTGAGTTGCCCGGGTTCATGATCAGCGGTGTGAGCAGCTCTCTTTCTTCTAAGGGAAAGGAACGGGCAGAGCGGCAGGGTAAACCATCCACTCCTCCTTGTTTTCCTGTAGTTCAGATAGCTCTGTGCTGAATTAATTTTTTACCAGACAACTTACATGGCACAGTAGTGTATTTTGTTCTTGCCCCATGCATGCTTCCGAACGCAGGCAGTACCAGACATTTCAGCGCAGCCAAAAGCGCCTTCCATCTGCCTCACAGCAGCTGAAATCCTCTTTGTATACAAAAACAATTTCATTGAATGCACACAAACCACGTTTGCGCTCGGGATGTAGCAGGAACACTGTGTCGTTGTCCCGGCGGGACATCTGTAGTGCTTGGCTTCTTCCTTCACGTGATGTTGTTCCGCACGCCCCCTGCACCCATCTCCCTCCCTCATGGGGGACGACAGCAGCCTTACACCAGGAAACTTCGCTGGCTGTTTCTAATTAGCCCGCTGGGTCATTACTCGCGACATGTGGGCTTGTGAGGCTGCCAGCGGTCACGTATTGTCTGCAGGGCACAGCACCAGTTGAGCAGGCAGGACTGGGAGGTTTGCTGAGGTGCTGGGTACCCATATAAGGCTCTTCTATGAGTCTGACTCTGACACAAGACTATTTAGTTAGTCCAAACTCCATCAAGCATCAGTTTGCATAACAATTTATCAGGGAAGTGTTTGATGATTGCTACATGAAAAAATAGTGAGCTCTCTGAAGCACTGACTTTTTGTAGATTTTTTGAGAGAGGTATACATATTTCTATTGCATATAGCTGTTGGTTTGTTTATTATTATTATTATTATTAAGAGGAGGAGGAGGAGGAGGAGGCGGAGGAGGAGCAGGAGGGGTAGGATGTTCAGTTTAAAAGAATAACTTTGGACTTCCTCAGGTCCTGTCTTACAGCTGTCCTTCATGGACAATATCAGGAACTGACAGAAGTACGGTTGTTACTGAATTGCTTGCAGTTGTTTGGCCTTCCAATCATTTAAATATTTAGTTGTTACGCTACTTGCAGAGGAAAATTCCTGTTCTTGTCCAAACCTACTTTGGAAGTAAATGTACATAGATTATCTCCCCGGTGTCTTAACTGTAAATATGTAGCTATATGTACCTCATTGTAGCTGGAAAAACTTTGCTGAAAGATTTTTTCATGTAGCAGACTGCAAGTTCTTTTTTTTCTTTCTTTGGAAGGTGTAAACTGGAATTGCTGCTGTGTCATAATGCTCCTCTGCTTCTGTTTTGCTGTGTTGAGTATGCTTGGTGCCCCTCACTACTCTGTGGCAGGGAGATGCACATGTCCAGTGAAAACAAGACACAGCAAAGACTGTTTTGCACAGAAGTGCTACGTTCAAAACCTCCCTGCCGGGCATATCCCCCTAGAGCACCCCTAGGTGATGCCCTGCAGAGCTGAGCATCCTTTGCACCCTTTTCTTAGGCTCTGGGTGCTGCAGCTAGGGATGGTCTAAAACCTGGCATTCGAGGATGCTCTCAACATGTTGCCCTTTCTGCTCTATGCACCAGGCTAGGAAACCTGGGTCTTTCTGTTGCATGTTTTGATCACAGAAAAATTTACTCAGTGTCAGTGGTGGAAATGTCGACGCTGCGTTAGGCAGACAATGCCAGCTCTTACCCAGCAGGGGCTGGCACATGCCCACAGCCGGGCTCTGCTTCCCCTGTGCCCAGCACACAAAGGCTGCGATTCAGCCGCCTCCTGAGGCGCAGACGCGGCTTTTATGTACCTAAGGAGGCCCAGGAACCCAGAACAGTTCAAACCCCATAGTTCAATGTCTAGCTGGCAAGGGGTGAAGTTGTTTTACATGCAATTTGCACAGATGGAAATGAGTATGGAACTGGTAGGAGTGTGCCAAAGGGGAAGCAGTAGCCACAGTATGTAAGTCTCTCTTCTTTTATCTCTCCAACCTCAGTGTGGCTACAGCTTTACACAGGAGAGAAATGAAGAGGAGATGTTAGAGCCTGCTTTTTCAAGCCTAGGATTGAGTTTCAAAATCTGCTCCACCCATGGCTCCTGCTAAGTCCTGGGTGATTTGCCAGATACTTCAGGGAAACATGGTGACCCCACCTTTGTCTTCATCCTGGGGAGGGGACTTCACCACCCTCCTGCTGAGCATGGCAGCACGGTGCTGGCAGCAAAGCTGTGGTTCCCACTCTCCCCACGGGTACAGTCACGCAGAGAGATGCAGTCCATCATCTCAAGGACCTTCAGGAAGCAGCCGCCCACCTCAATGGCCAGTGTCCCCTCAGAGGGGACAATGGCACTGGGAGGGTGGACTGCCCCCTGGTGTATCCCATGAGCACCCTGTGCCACCAAGGTGGCCTCATGGGGTGTCACCGCTGCAGCCAGGGCAGTGCAGGAAAAAAAAGAATGTCCAGAGATCATCTGCAGATGTTCTTGTGCCCTCCGTGGGCTATACTGAAAAAAGGGAAAGTTTTTTATTAAAGAATTAAACAAAAGGGAAAGATTGGGCTATTGAAATCTAATCTCGGCAGAATTTATTTGATAATAATGATATAATTCTTTATGGTTTTATAACCTTAGTAACAAAGGACGACAGGAAAGCATCACGATTGCATCGGGATTTCTTTGCTAACCAACCTTCCTGTACCTGAGACAGAAAGAAATTGAATGCTGAGTGGGGAGAGAAGGAGTGGGGAGGAAGGGAAAAGGGGGAGAAAGTAGAAAGTAAAGGGAAGATAAAGCATGAGATAAAGACACGGAGAAAGAGATGAGATTACTACCATGGTTTGTAGCAACAAAACTTTAGCAATGTTTCCACAACTGTGTTTTAGCAATATAAAGCCAGACAGTTTAGTTTTTTGGTTTAGTGTTTGTAGCCACAAGAATGTGTATTATTTCCTTCTTACCCACAGTGTACTCAGAGTCATCCATCCAATACAGAAGTTAATCCCAAATAATCTTGTCACCCAGAATAGGGAAAGTGTCTTCAGTTTTACCACCCTTTATTCACTTTTTACTTACATACATACCTCAGTAGAACGTGTGTTAGAATGTTTTGGAGTTTATAACACTCTTCTTGCTGTATTTTTAGAGAAATATCTTCATTACCAGTAAGTTATGCTTACTGACAGTTTTTCGGCCATGGCATAGTTCACAAACCTGGCATTGGAATGGACATGCTGAGAAGGAGTTAATTCATTGTAAGGTAAAATGTAATATAATCTCTTTTCTAGATTTTAGGACTTACGTAGAGGAAAGTTCAAGAGCCTCTGTAGTTCTTGTCAGTTATTTGTATAGAGAAGATATTGTAAGATTAGGAGTTGGTGGGAAGAGGTCCGGCTATATTCAGGCTCACCCAGAATCACCAACTCTGTCCTTACACCTGGGGAGGGAGTTGTTCCATTAATATTATCAGCAACACAATAATTTGATGCTGTGATCATTAAAGTTGTCCATATAGCTCGACAGGAGCAGTTCCCAGAGCTTTGATCTTTTTCTGGCGGTGTGTCTCACATCAGGTCACATTCAGAAGCTTTGCATTGCAACTGAGCAATGTAAGAGCTGACTGCTTAAAGCAGGGAAACTGCATTTTGGGGCAAAGGGAGAAGTCTGTCTGTGACCTCTGTGCATCCACTAAGCCCCTTTATGCTCAGGGGTTTTAAAACATATTTTTTAGAGAAACAGATTTAAGAAAGAAAACCACCTATATTCATTCTGCCTATGAAACCAAAGAACAAATGGTGCAATTGTGCAAGTGCACTAATTACTTGCAACTTCACAGACAGGAGGTCATCATTTCCCCATCACCAACCCTACAACCCTGAAGTTTTCTATGGCAAAGCAGTAAAAAATGGTGCAGAATGCCCAGGCTTTCAGTTTTAGTCACTGTGTTTTTCATCATGTAGGCTTTAAAATACTTGAATAAAAATCCCCAAGCTATGCAGAACCTCCCTAAAACCTATTGGTAGCAGATTGGCACGAAACAGGGAGAATTTTTTTGCCCTGGGGATTGCCCATAAGAGTGAAATCAGTCATGAAATAGAAACTCACCAGTTTGAAATTGAGGCAGTCTATCTGTTGGCTTGCCGAAGGTGCTTGTCACTGTGGGAGCAAAGATGCTTTTTATCTGTCTGTAGGTCTGCTCAGACAGGCCTCTTGGGTTTCAGAGGCCTTTTGGGCTGCCACGTACATGGGCAGCATTGCCAAGTCTTCCTGACAAGGGCTGAGTCTCACCCTGGCTGATGTCCTTAGGACCTCCGCCTCTGGAGCTGGCTGCCGAGAAGCTTCTCAGTTTTGGAGAAGTCTTCTGAAAGCTCAACACCAGTGCAGCCTTAAAGAGTCAAAACTAGAGGCTTCACAAATCCCCCAGAATTACATTTTTTCCAAAACTCAACATGTTATTTTTAAGTTGATGACTTGGAAGGGGTTTGGTCACATGGGAATTTACTGGGGAGTTTTCCCAAGAGGGGAAACTGTCATCTCTGCAACTAATTCCTGCAGCTAGATCTCTACTGAGCTCCATCATCTTCTTTGAGACTGGACATTAAAAATAGAGTGAGCAACAGGCACAGAAGCAGCAGAGATTTGTGTCCAGCTGTTACATCAAAGTGGGCTTGACTCAGGAGCTCTATGCTATTTCAGGCAAAATTTGGTCTCACAACAGCACATATTTGAGAAGGAACCCATCTGGCAGATGACTGGCAAGAAAACACAAATGTAACTCCAGCCCCTCCTCAAACATATGTACAAAGCTATAACTACAGAAAAAGGCATGTTGGCTGCAAAGTTTGATTATGTGTTTGTATTGTCTTCCTCACCATCTCAACTGAGAGACTTTCTTTCAATTGTGTGGTGTGCCTGATGAAGCAATAGTTTCTTCTTGAAGCACTTTCTGTTGAAACATAGTGGCTCTTTTGTTTGTTTTCTGTCAGGAGAAATTGTTGAGATTATGAAAACTAAGCATTCGGTATTTTTGTAGTTACTGTCAAAACCCTTACATTGCTAGCCTTAGAGAGATGCATTATAGAGTTTATTAACTGTTTGGTAGAGATGATGATACTTTCTGCACAGGACGGATTTGAGACCTCTGAAAGTTAGGCATCCAACAGGCAGACGCTTTCAAAAGGTGATTCATCTGGTCCTAAAATAGGTGGTGCGAAACAAGATGATTCATCCAGGGAAAAAATCTACATGAATGCTTTGTTTAGACTTGCAGTTTAAAGGCAACTCAAGCTAGGTAAAATGCATCCCACCCTCCTTTTTTTTACTTCTCTGAGTGGCTTCATGGTCTGAGCAGAGATCTGACTGCACGGGCTCAGCTGGTGTCACGCTTGGTCACTGACACAGCCGTGTTTTTCCCTGCCTGCAAAATGGGCCCAGTGCTATTTCCATAACCAGCAGATGACGTATGAGTGGCAGAATTCACAAGCACTTAAAAAATATCTTTATATCCTCGGGCTAAATAGATAATATAAAAAGCCAAGGAGGATTACCATGACCTGGAGACTACCCGTTTATCTAATGGCAACAAAAATTATAATGATGGCATTTTTCATCTCTTTCTCCATTGTGGGAGAAAAGGGCTGTAAGATTTTCCTATTTCTCATTCCACTGCTATATTTAAGAATAATTAAAGCCATTCTGGCTAAGGGTGATATAATGCATATATTCAGAAGCAGGCTTTCAGTTTAATTTTTCCAGCTGGTGGGCCTGTTAGCCCATTTATTTGACTATTCTTCACACGTTGACTGAAATAGGTAATTGCTGTGTTCCCCCTGAGATTTCACGTCCATTTTTTTTCAGGCATGAAAGATATTAGGCTGTGTGTATTTTAAATTCAAATACACTGTAGGATAGATTTATGTCCTTAAACACTATGCAGATCTAGCTATAATTCATTTCATATAGAACTGGAAAATGGATTAGAACAAGAGTGCTAGACAAGAAAATCCAGAGTCTTATCTGATGAGGCCAGAGTCCTTTAATCCTCACTCCTTGAAGTGACAGCAGTATCTCCCTTCATTTTATGTTCATTTCACATTTTTATCTTAATGGGAATGCAGGGTCGATTTGTTTGTTTGTTCTTAAATTTTTCAGTGTTTCTTTAATGGATTGCTGTGGGATCATGGATAAGATACTGAAGGGGTGTAAATCAGGATGTCACTGCTGGACGTGGTGGGGTTGTGTTAGGCCTGACGAGTGCGGCAGTCGGCCTCGCGGAGCGGGTTGTGCAGACCCTCACCTCCAAATGAACAGGCACCAAATACTTTTAACAGTCGAAGGCTGTGGACTGGTTGTGTTCAGAGCTGGACCTGTGCCAGTGAAACGTTGCTAAAGGAAAGAAGCAGCAAGAGTTTTAAGGTCCAATAGCTCGTAAATCACCAGGGATAGAAACACATGCTGTACCCCTTGGGAATGCTGGGATTATGTTGTTGCACTAGTATCCAAACAATGTTCTAGCTCCATACTATCTGAGGATACTAACCTTATATAAATAAAAGTCTTTATTCATGTATATATATAGATAATACTTGTCATCTTAGTTCAAATTTCAACGTGCTTTTGCTGTTGATTGTGTCAGGAACTATTAGACATAACAACTCCCTTCTTCATACAGTCCAGAAGCTCAGCATTCAGAATCTGAAAAGCAAGGGTGGCTAGTCCAAAGAAATTTTACCTAGTGGGCTGCTAAAATTATTTTGGATTTAAACAGCAGGGAAGAGATAGGAGAGAGGATTCAAGGTGCTATTTAGTATCAAACGTGACTGAAGTACATGATTTTCTCAGATAAAACTCCTGCTTCCAGGATATGTTAAGTTTCCTGAAATGAAATCGAAGAAAGGGAGTGATGTGGCAAGAATTTCTGAATTGATATGCAGATGGTTTTCTAGGTTTGTTTGGATTTCACCAGTTGTTCTTGGAGGACTAGCATTTTTCATTTCCTAACAAAAATAGAATGGCATTTTCAGGTAAGAGGAAATCTTAATGCCCAAGTATTGCATAGAGTATAATATATCTACTTGTGTATTCCCATAAGGCAAGTTTAATGTCTTCTCCGTTTTTGATAAGCTGCAAACCCCATGAATTTTCTTTCAGCTTATTCTGGTGGAGCGTAGTTTTCCGGGTAATAAAATAGGGTTGCACTTACATCAAGTCCTTTGTTACAGATTATTTATCTTGAACTTTGGAAATGATTGAACTAAACTCAAGTCTTTGTACTACCTTTAAACGTGTGGGCGTTGCTGAGAAGCCAATTTCTTCTTATTACTGCTTAGGTAGTTTATTCTGCTATGAGCAAAAATGCAATCCAGAAGAATGGTATATCTCAGTGTATTACAGTTGTCTTTCACAAGTACCTTAAAATTGCTTGACATTTTGTAGCTTTTTGACAGACTGGGTTAGAGTTTTCTTACCTATTTGCAGCTGCAAAAACCCCATTTTGGCTTCTTGCTGTTCAGGGAAAACATTCCAATATGTCACCATCTGGGAAAAGCATGAAATGCTGGCTGAGGCCTGGAACCCATTGATTTCATAGATATCTTGTCCTCCAAATATTTTTCCCATAAACATGAAGTTGCATCACACTTTCTGTTTTCTCCTTCTCCTCCATGCCCCTTCCCTCCCATCCAAACACTTGCAACGTGGCAACAGAAAGAAAAACTTAATTAAACCCCCTTCACCCACAGGCACTTTGTTTGGGTTGCAGAGTTTGATTGGAGTATTTTCTTATCTTTTAAGGCCACTACTGTCATTGATAATGAGCAGATAAAATAGATATGAGAAATCATGAACTACATCTTTTCCAGTGCACTTAATAGTAGAGGTTGTCTTAATCCTGTACCCTTCTGGGGTAAGACTTTAGAACTTAATACCAAGAGAAATCATAATCCACAATTTAATATGGCTATTATCTGGTTTTAGCTGTCTGTGAAGAAGATTAAATTCCAGATGGTAGAAGTTATAATCCAAGCCTGTTATGATCACCAAAATGAACCAAATAACCAAATGCAAAATGGTCACACCAGAATTTGCTCAGGAGCTTATCTGCTGTAGTCGCCGTAAGATACGCGAAATATCAGAAGTGTATTGGAAAGGATTTGGACAATGGTGCCCCCCAACAAAGAGAAAGCTGCTGTCAGGCAACATGCTGGAGATGATGAAAGCATTTCCTAGGTCATCACTTCAGACCAGCTTTTCAATCACTATTCTACTCTCTACGAGCCATACGTTCCCTCCTCATGTACATCAGCCTTTGGAGAGGAGGAGGGAAGGAGTAGTGAGAGCAGTACAGGAGGGGATGTGAAATAAATGCCTATGAAAAAGCACCCTGCAGTGATGCCTGCCTGGTCACACTTAAAGAACATGTTACTTAATGGTCAGGTTCTGCCAGTCTCCCAAGAAAACACCAGAAGCAGGGGGAGAGCTCAGTTTCCAGCACTGGTGAGATATGGGACTCATCTGGCTGCACCACCCTGTGAGTGGGGATGGTCAAAATGCCATCCATGCACATAGGCATCCTTGATCTCCATCCCAAAGGCCTTGCAGTCGGACAGAGATTTGGCATATGTGCTTTTAAGTTGTGCTAAGATTTAAGGGTTAACAAAAGCTGCCATCTTTTGCCACACACTAATCAGTGTTTCTTGCACTGCTTCCCTAGAAAATTGGGCTGTGACATCCCTCTGAAATTGCATAGATCAATTGTGAAAAGTAGGTAAGAGGAGCAGTTTACATTTTAATGGGCACTACCAGCAGAATTCATGCTGAATTGTTCATTTGGAAACGATGTATGAGACAGGTAACACAACACACTTATTTGGGGTCATTCAGGGAAGGATTTCTTATAACATAACTCAGAAGCTGCAGTTCAGAGACATGTTAAAAACTATGCAGGATGCTCACATATGTGGCAAATACGTGATAATGCCTCCCATTAACAGTGGATGCCCTGCATAGAGAAAAGCGTAGCGTGTCTTCATGTAGATAAGCAGACCTATTTCCATTTTTATTGAGGAAGAGATTGAGTTGCGGGGAGGCAAAACGACTTATCTGTGGTTGCCCTTAATGGGAACCGGACAGAGCACAAAAGCAGGTTCCCCACTTCCCAGTTTATCTCCTACGTGCCCCAGTTTCTCCAGTCATTCCAAAACATTGCCTCCCAGTCAGCTGCAGAGGTTTCCCAGTAAACAAAGTTACTTCATGTAGTCACATGCAGGATCCCTAAAGGATTTATTTTTTTAAAGGCTATGATTTATAATACCCCTTTTCAAGGACTAGCTGTGCTTAGGTGAGGTTAAATCAACGATTATTCCGAAGTCCTGTTTTCAGTGCAGGCTCTCCGGATGGTTGCTGATTTTGTTCCATTTAAAGCATTTTGTGGCATGAACTCACTTTGTTTCTGCCCACATCACTGCATTCCTGGGATGTTTTTCACAGGCCTTAGCAAGATCATCTGACAGCAACTAGTGAGGTCAATGAACTTTATACACAATTAAACACTTGAAGCTAGGAGAATTAATTGTTATTTTTTTCCCCTGCAAAGTTAGGGAAGGATACACGGTACGTTATAGTCTGTAACAGAGTCAATGTTATGGGTGGTAATCAAGCTAGTTTCACATGATTTAATGCTGAACAGAGTCAGAAAATGATTGCATCCTTTACATGGGCCTCACAGAGCAGTCACCACCCACACTGTTTATTCAGACTCGGAGCTCTGCCATTCACTGTTTAAGCCAGAGGAGGAAAAAAATCCTTTCGTGAATGCTCTTGAAGCCATGTATTCTCAGTGCAAAGTGGAGCTGGGGGGAGGAATCCAAATAAGGTCCTTCCAATTGCCTCAGTTGTACAGAGGTGAGATTTTCTTCGATCTTCCAGTGGAACAGTAAAGGAAGGATTATTTGGAGCTGGCGATATTGGGGGGAATCAAACTAAGAATTTGTTGATGCCACTAAAATTTCCAGAGACAGCTGGGTAGCTTTTCTTCTCTCAGCTTTCCCATCTGTTAATACCTGAACAAAGAGGTAAAGTTACCTCCTCTGCTCTGTGCAAAACTGGTAGGGTTTGCTGAAAAGGCATGTGTTGGTGTGGATTTTGTTCAGCTTGCTTCTTTCAAGAGTGAAAAGTTCTTCTGCTGTCTTATGCCTAAACATTTTGGTAACAGAAGTGTTTGGGAATCACTTTGCTCCCTCATGCCTACCCATCTGTTACAAAGGAAACTCTAACCAGAAAGGGTTGTGAGTGAGTATGCAAGACATCTATGACAGCCTAGTAAAATTTTATATGCATCTAGTGATAGTGTTTTTACTCCTTCTATAGCTAAACTGATCTCATCAGGAAGGCTTTTGCTACTCTTCCATTGATATTTTCCCTTTTACAGTTCTTCACGTTTCTTCTGTGTAATCCTGTTCCTTTTAAAAAGGGATTCCTCGCTTCCCCAGGCACTTATATTTTAAAGTTCTACAGATCTAAGTTACTCTTTTAAATTTATATCTGCAAGTTTCTGAGGTTATAGAAATGCCAAGAGCATATCATCAATTAGTCCAGAGACGTACTCTAGAATACCACCACTGCCACCCCGCATTAATTTTATGCAGCATTTAAATTTTTCATGTTAAGTGCTGGCTAATCTGACTGGCAAGCATGAACTGTTTTGTTCCCCATCAGAGACTGGTTCTGTGGTGTGCTCTATCCAACACACAATTTTGGGTCCATGAGTGGGAGATTTTGTTAGTCCTCTCCCCATCTTTTACTTGCTTGTCTGTTTGATGGCTTTTTATTCCATTCTGATTTGTTTTCAATAAATAAAACAAGGGTTCCTTTGCTCAGTAAACTCGTTCTTATGATAATAGTCATGTAAAATGTAGTGGTGTAACATTAGAGTGGTATCTCCATGCTTTTTTACTGCCTTGAAATGTTTCAAGACCTACTCAGTTTGTGTATTCCCTTGGCTGGAATAATTTTATTCCAAGCTCAGGTATCTCATCCATTTTTCCATTTAAGAACTGATCATGAGATGTGCAATAGCTGTGTCCATGTGCTTTTGTTCTTCTTGCCAAACTCTTGCTTCATAAATTAGAGCTTAGCCACGGTAAACCCAGGGATCTGGAGTGTCCTCCACGTTGCCGGCTAAAAATACCTAGGGCATTTTTCCAGTCCACCAATATCTAATAAGATGGATTTGTTTCATGCTCATTGTAGTTAAACATTGTAGGTGAAATTCTTCTTGGAGGAGCATAAACAGAGCTCTCAGTACCTTCACTTGGTGTGGATCAGGGAATAAAACTTGTCCAAAGTGTCTCCTATTAGGAGCTTATGGGGCATTGTGAGTTTACAGAGCACAGTGACTATTTTAGTCATTGTTTTCTTTGTTATTGAAAGCACTTACTTGAAGGCAGTGCCTGGAGGGAGAGAAATATAATTGTCCCCAAACAGAAGCCCCTTTAGATACAGTAAGGGTTATTGAAGCAGTATTTATATTTCCAGCAGAAGGCTGCTTTCCCACTTGCCTTTGAGATGTGACGGAAATGTTCCTCTCCTCCCGCCAGTGAATATGTTGTTAATACAGAATTCACTGATACCAGAATTATGCTTCTATTTCCACACTGGGTCATTTGAGTACTTTTAACCCATGTTTGCCTCATTCCTCAGCAGCCTGGAAATTGCAGTATGTAATATTTTGGCTTGGCCAGCCTTGGTCAAAGAGCCAATTGCACCTTCATTCCAGTCCCATGTACTTTGACTCTGATAACAGGTGCCCTTCCAAATCAGCTGGCTTAAGAGGAGGAAAATGATTATTTGCTTTGTGAAGTGAGTGAACTTGATGTAGGAGTCTCTGTGGGATTAAATATCTTTATAGATACAAAATAATCATGTTTGATATGAAAAAGTGAGTCACCCAATGGTTTTGGTTTTTTCCTAGTCATTGCTGGAGTCTTTCCACTTTCTTCCCAGAGCTGTCAGCATTGTGGGGTCATAGAAGGGTGCATGAAATCTTTGTCCAACTCAAGCCAGTCAGGGTAGTAATTAGTAACTATTCAATTCAGTGGTGCCCAGAGCCTATTTAGATCATGGCACAAACTACTGAAGAGCTCCTCATGCTGTTCCTTGAGCCAGCTCTGCCCATGGGCCATGGGCAGGCACTGCCAGGCTGAACTTGCACATCCTGCTTTTACATGGCCCCTGTCCTGCCCTATGCATTTTAATTTCTGTCCTCTATTCATTCTCTTGAGGGCTCAGGGAGCTGGGAAACTGATTTTTGTGTTACTCACTGCTTATCACAGGCCCTGCCCCACTGTTATTTGCATGCCCTGCGTTACTCTGTACCACTAAGATGCAGGGAGTTGTCATTTTACAGCAAATACCACCCAAAATTGCAAATAAATTGAAGGAAAATCTCAGCAATTGCTCTGAGCCAGTGGCCACCTTACTCTGTGAAGAGTATCTTAGTTATTACTTGTGAAGTGTTGAGACAGCTTTCAGTTCTGCTGGATTTATTGCTGAATCCTGATACTCACCTAACAGTGAAGGCCAGAAACTGCTGACTGTGGTCACCTGGAGCCTCTTCTGCTAGATAGGGCTTATTTGACTTCTCTTTGCTAGCTGGAGAACAAAGTCCTTGCAAGCTTGGATTGAAAGTGGGGTTTGTTTGTGATAACACACAGCCCCTTGACTCTTGAGAAGCTATGCCCCAAGTGCTTCTCTGAAAGGTGCTCTTTCCCTTCAGCTACGTGACAGCAGGATCAACCCTAAACTGAATAGAACTCTTTCAAATCTCCTAGAAACTTCTGTGTTGCACTGCAAGTGTAATAATGTGCAAACAGAGCCTCAACAGAGTCTCTCTACCTTCTGACTCCCACCTTCAAGCAGATGCCTTCAAGAAGGCCGTGCTGGGACAAGACCTTTGTGCCCTTTGATGCCTCCCCCTGGTTTCCTTTGGAAAGGAGCAGACATATGTGAGCCTGGAGTAGCACAGCATGTTCCCCACAAGTTTCTCCCGAGGACGGTCTGTGTTTCTGGAGCCCTGATTTGGATTGTATTGTGCAGGTGCAGCACGGTAACTCCTATTTTTTCTTGACTATCTGAAATTGTGAAAAAAAATCTTGCAAAAGTAATGTTGCTGGCAGTTTGTCATATAGAATTATAGAATCATAGAATGTTAAGGGCTTGGAATGGACCTTAAAAATCATCTAGACCCAACCCAGCCTGCCATGGGCAGGGACACCTCCCACTAGACCAAATTGAGCAAGGCCTTGTCCAGCCTGGCCTTGAACACTGCCAGGGTTGGGGCATTCACAACCTCCCTGGGCAACCTGTTCCAGTGTCTGATCACCCTCACAGTAAAGTTAGTATTGAATCTAAATTTCCCCTCTTTTAGT
>WBMZ01016839.1:0-12117 GCA_013400975.1 Atrichornis clamosus | reverse complement strand
GAGGTGGTGGGGGTGGTGGGAGGGCTGCACTGGAGGGGTCTCTGGCAGCGCAACGTGGTAGAAGTTGGGTAACCGAATGTCGTACCTAAAGCCCTGCCCCACGTGCACCCTGTCATTCAGGGCATACAGTTTCTCAGCAATGTCGCTCCCAATTAAAATTGAGAACAGGCGGGAGATGAAGCGGTGTTTAGCGAACAGCAGGTAGAGCTTCTTCCTCCTCCAGGCCACGTACCGACAATCTGTCTCTGCTGTAAGTGTCACCTATAGAAGAGAGAATTGAAGAGCCAGGTGACAAGGCAGTGGTGTTGCCGCTGCTGCCCTTGCTCAGAAGGCACCCCCCTCTCTCAGCAGAAGCTGTCTACTGCAATTAGAGCTTTTTAATTGAGCCAGAGAGCTCTGGGAGGTTACTGTACTCAAGAGACAAGTGAGAAGGGTGACTGGGTATGGACCGAATGATCACATCTGGCCAGCCTCAATGACACTATGCCTGTGGCCACCCGGCCAGGATGCCCTGGCTCAGCCCTGCACTCCCTGCTTCACTCTTGGCAGTCTCAGCTGGAAAGGCAGGTCTAAAGAAAGCTCTTGACAAATGCCGTTCGCCCTCGTGACAGGAGGCATCAGATCCAACACAGCCAGGAGCCAGCGTGTCAGTCAAGTGACAGCAGAGGGAGGGTTCACACGGAGTGCCAGCCCCGACTGACACTGTGTCCCATGCTGCAGCCCGTGCCAAGCTGTGTCACAGGCACATCTCTCCCTGGCTCATCTCCCATTGGGAAGCCTCTTCAGCATCAGCTTTTCCCCACCTAGACGAAACCTGGCTTCTCAGGACTGACTGAATATTAGCACAGCCAGAGAATGCAAACAGAGCCTATCTCCCAGATTAGCTTTAAGAAATACCCTGCTTGTTGGAACAAGATACAAACAGCAAAACCAGTCCAAGGGGGAAGGAGACTTCCCAAACTAATGGAATGCCACTTATTTGTATAGTACCACAAATTAAACCCACAACTGAATACATTTATTTCTAATTCAAACAGTACCTGAAGAGTTTCCTGCAGTACTAAAAAAAAAGAAAGAAACCCTTCAACTTTTACCTGGAAAATTCCCTCTTCTGTGGGCCTCAGTGAATCCCATTCAGGAGAATCCAGAAATTGAAGAGGAAAAATATAATGCAGAAACTCCCCATCAACTGTCACTCTGATCCTACCAAGATAAGATGTGTTAATTTGTTAGCACTACCTGTACACCAGCAATGACTGCAAGAAGAATGTGCTATTTCTACTACATGAAGAATTTAAATGTAGCTTTGAAAGCATGGAAAAGAAATCACTGGCCAACAGAATCCTAATTATATTTTTGAACCCAGCTTGATCAGGCCAGTTGAAAGAGAATACAAGACAATCATGCAACTGAAATGGAAATCTTTCCAGGCCTTATTCAAATCACATTATTCTCTCTGTGGTAGGTCTGTGCAGTGATGCACAAATTTTGTCATTAAAAGGCCAGCATGCACTGGAGAGGTGAAAGACCAGTGCCCATAATACCATTTACCTGCTTTCCCTGAAAAACAAGGGATTTACTTCTAGCTTTGGCAAATACGCGTTTTAGAGGGAACAAAGTGGCAAAAGCTGGGAATGGGAAGCCAGAGTGCCCCATGGCATGTGTTAGGTAGGGCTCTCTCCATGTTTAACAGGAATTACATGGCCACAGGACTGTGTTTGGAGCCAGAAGAACAGCCTGGAAGTATGGGATCTCTGTGTGGATGCTGCGGCCTTCTGAAGATGTCAAAGAAAAATTTCTTTTCTACTTTTGAAATAATATTTAAGTTTGAAGGCACTCAAGCAGCCCTGTAACACGTGACGAAGAGCAGCAGGAACTCCCTGCCTGATTACTAACTGCCTGGGCAAGAAGAAAGATGGATACACCTCCTTTGGTATGATCAAAAGCAACCTCCATGAGGCACTTCCTAGACTGCTCCCAAGAATGCTCTGAACCAGGGTGTCACTAAGGAAAACTGTCTACAATCCATATTGTTTGTTGCAAGTAGTCCTAAACCATCTGAGTGTCAAGCAGCCTACAAATTCCATCAATCCATGCAGCAGGCTATCCAAATGCACCCACGAAGTGTCCCATCAAAGACAGTCCATGTCCATCACCTCCGGGTGCCCCGCCTACTCTTGTGGTGGTCTGGTACTGTGCACTGCTTTGCATACAGTACAAAAGATAGTCTTTCCCTCTAGGAAAGCATCAGCCAAGGTCCTCCTGGAAGCAGGGAGTACAAGCAAGTGGATTTATTGCCTCAGGGTCTAACAAAGGATTATAGTATACAGTAACAGTAGATCCAGTTCTGCAAATCTTGATAAGGCTCAACTATGTCCCCTCGTAATGAAAGGGCACTTTTAAGCCTTTTGCTCTTCCTTACTGATACCCTTCTCTCACCCTCCTCGAAAGCAACCAGATACAATCTGTATCAAAGTCAAGATCTCTATGAAATAGATTTTATCTCAGTAAATTCAGTTTCGTAACTAAGTCTCAGTCCCATTTCAGATGATACTAGTAAACAAAAATAAGGCAGATGCTGTGCTCATCAGCTGGGCAGTGGCTAGATAGCAAGCCATAACCTGAAGACTGAAAAAACACATTAATTCCTTTTATCTGCCTAGCCTGTTAAGTCCTATGATACTGCAGCCTGGAAAAGAATGACTTCAAATCCTTTTCTTTATGCTATTAGAGATTCTGTGCTTAGTGTTTTTATGCTAGTGCTACCCTAGACAAGTGTATTTAACCTATTAATATTTATATTACCTGCATTAATATTTAATCTATTGTACTGGGAAATAAACAAACAATACACAAATCAGGCTTTTTTCTTTTTTTTTTTTTGCTTTGTTTTTCAAGAAGGAGGGAAAAATAAAGACAGTTGCAGTAAACCTGACCAAACCAATACAAACCTGCCTGACACAAGCAAGGACAGTTTATCAATAGGTGTTTTGCCCTGCATGGCGTAACAATGTTCCTTCTCCAGGGTAATCACTTCTGCATCGCAGCACAAGACAATCTTCCTGTACACAGTCAAGGAAATTCCCAGAGGCTGGAAGAGAGCACTGTAGATTTCCTGGAATTCTCTGTCAAAGGCAACACTCCGAACTTGGTAGGTAACGTAAATGAACTGGACGAAGCATATAGTAAACAGTATAAAATTCCAGGAGAATATGTCAGCAGCACAGACATCCAGCCAAGCCCAAACAGAAGAGCAAAGGAAGCCCAAACCAAGCAAGCTGAAGACATAGAGGAGCCCAAAGAATCCACTTCCACCCATGAAGCCCACGACAAAGAGAATGCTGGCTAGGTGGTAGATAGATCCCTCTGCCTCTTGCTTCCAGGTGGTACATGTAGGATGAGCATATATTAGACTTTCCCAAAAACTTGCATTTTCTCCCATGGCTGGAATAGTTTTTCAATTCAGCTGAATCTTGGAAATTCTTACTTATGAGATGCAGCTAGAGAGGTCCTTTGCTCTTCCATTTTTGCAAACTCTGCTCAATGATCACATAGCATCAGGGTCTCTTTCGGTAGTGAAGTCGCACTTAGGATTTCCAGCAACTAGGCAGTTAATGTTCCCAATGCTGTTTCTCATCAGTTCATGCATTGTTTTGACTTTGGTCATGTCATCTGTAGCTTCATCTGATCTGGACAAGTGAAGAAAAGATGAATTACTTATAAAATGATTTTCATCAATTAAATTTTATCAAAGCTTTTATTGCCTAGAACCACAGACTGCATTACAATCTTCCAATTCCCCTTGGAGCTCTGTGAGTCAAGGATCAAACCTTAATATTAACTCAACTGAAGATCATGTTTTCTGTATCTGTGATCCCTGCCACTGAATCCATGTAAACCTGTATGCTGCATTCACAACATCCCGTGACAAGCCTTTGCACAGCCTCACTGCTGCGAAGGTAGCTGGATTTGATGTTCCCAAACCTGCTCCTTGAGAGCCTTATTTAACATCCTAACCAGCTCTTAACAAGAAGAGACAGTGAACTCTTGTTCCTTGTTCACCTCTTCCATCTCGCTCCAAGGATAACAGGCAAAAACCTGTCATCTATAAGGAAGACTACAAGGCTTAAAGGCATTTTTATACAAATTATGTTATTAGAACATGACACCAGTAGTCCTGCAAAATACTACTCAAAGGACATTTACAAAGCAATTTTATAACATTCAAAGTTCTACCTCATATAATTTCATGCCATGCATCACATAATTTTATTGTTCAACATTCTAAAATGTGAAACGTGTTATTTGTTTTCATATGACGATTTATTCCCAAGAGTTTTAAAAGGAAAACACAAAAGCAACAAGCATGAAAACCCCCCCCACAAAAAAATTTTTAAAAATCAAAACCAGTTTTCCACATCTGTCTTGTAAAATAAAAATACATACTTCAATGTGAGATTACACACGATAGAAATTGCAGAGCCAGAATCTATCAGTGTTGTAATCAAGACTGAAACCCTCCAAAGCCTTACTGTCTCTTTTCCCGGTACAACAGCAAGGAAGCTAAGAACTGTCTTGCTATCAAGCTTCTCTAGAATATCCAAGTAGGGTTTTTCTTCCCCCAGAAGCCGCAGAAGTCAATACTCGAAAAGCACTGCTGTTGCAGTGAAGCGTTCAACATCATTCATTAGGGCTTTCAGTGGTGCTTCTCTTACAGTGACGGGTCTAAGAAATTAATAAAGCAAATTTGTATTGTATTTCCTAGGCACCACAGCATTACTCCTTTACAGTTTATTCAGACTCCAACATTAATTCCGTGATTGAAAAACACTAGTGCTAAATAAAGACATAAAATCCTAAACAATTGAGCAGCAGAGCTCAGAAGAACAAGTCAGGAGGAGATCTCCCCTCTCTGGGAGTGGTGATAGGAAAGTCACTGGCCCATAAAAATACCACAGCTAAAGAACGCAGAACCTCTCCAAATTACAATGCTCAATATCCTCCTGCAGTGGACGAACCAGCATTACAAGAATAAGGCAGTTTCTAACGATAACTTTCTCAGTTTCTTTCTTTATCCAAACACTCTTCTCTGGTACAGGATTCCCCTCTGATGGAGGATTTATCCCTTGGAGACTCGGAGATGAGAACTGCATCAGCTCTGAAGAAGTTAGCTAGGCATGGTAAAAGCACAAGGAATTTTAGGTGGTCCTTCTGTGATCAAGGGGTAAGATTTTTAAACCAAAATAAAATGAAACTGGAACATGCAGTTACCAGACCTCATGTTCTGAATCCTGTCAGCATTTCTATTGCATGGTCAAAAATCAGTGGCAGAAGTTTTTTGTTTGACTGATTGTTTAAAACAGAATAATTGATAACAGTGATTTTGGATTATTGTTAATACTTCTTCTCTACTGCCAATATTTTGCTCTGAGCAGTTCCACTGAAGACCGTAACTTAAAAAAAAAAAAATTAAAAATTATCAATCAGTGTTCGGAAGGGAACCATGACAGAGGAGGTACACTGGGAACTGTATGCATGCCACAAACAAAACCACGTGGATCAGTGCTGTAATTTACTTTACATTACCAATATCTTTTCATCATGTAAGGTCACACATTGCAGTAAATCGGCACACCATAGTAATTTCACAAAATGTATGTTCTATTTCTATTTCACTTATTGCATTCACAGTCTGCCCACACTACAGCTCACAGCATTGCTGTAAAACATCTATTCATGACAACATGGGTCAAAATAATTTGAAAAGAACAGCACACCACTAAGACACATTCATCATAGACAAAAACAAAGCCCTGAGAAAACTGTCTTGCATTTGTAACTGTTCATTTTCAGAATGGGACCTGTCTTCCAAAAGGAAAATTGTGTGGAAAGTTCCCATTTCTTTGATTAGTTCTACACAATGAGAACTCTTACTGTGCTACAGCATCTCTCAGACTGCAGAAGGCCTCTCTCCTTCTGGGCAAGAGGAAGGGCAAAGGAGGGAGGCCAGTGCTACCAGAGAATACAGCCTTACCAACACAATACTCTCCTCAGCTACATAAGGTGTGCAGGCAAAACCAAACCCTCTGGAAATACTGACAAAATCTACTGCTAAATGGGACTGCAGGGCTACAGTGAACAGCAGGCATGCTTGCTGCCAGAAAGAGAGGATGCAGCTCTTCTTAGTCAAGAAATTATTCTAATATTTGGGAGTTTAAAATTGTTGGTAATATTTCTTATGAAATATTAAATAGAGCAGAGACAATAATAGGTATGGGCCCAAGAATAGTAAAATTTCTAATTCTGATGGGTGTTTAGTGCTAGATAAGGCCTTTCACATTTTTCTTTAAGTTCCTACAAGTCCAAAATTTAAACTCTTGAGGGCTTCAGAACAGTCACTCTAAATAAGCCATTCATCTACTGCAAGCAAGGTTGGAGAAAAATGCCCCCAACCAAAAAAACCCCAGCTCTGACACCAACTTAGTCATCCTCCATAGCAGCACAGCACTACCATTTGTAAGACCTGGAGGGGACACCATCCTTTCACTGTCCTGCTTTTTTTGATGTCGTGCTTCAGGTGCCCTGGCTGTGGTGAACAGTTATTGCTACGAGTTCATCTGATGGTGATGATCGAGCAAGCAGGAAACTGCATTTAAAGCAGGTTATCTTGGTTTATTATTCTGAAGAACTGGATCTTCCCAAGTAAATGTTGAGTACTCTCTCCTCTGTCCCCTGCCTATGGAGAAGGAGCACCACGCACAGCACAGTCCCTGCCATGGGACTGCCAAATATTCAGAATAACACACATTGACATCTGTAGGCTGCCAAAACCCAAGGTTCATGCAAGATGAGTCCTTCCAGCTCAGGAAGGAGATGTGCCCTGATAACAGGCTGAATTACTGAGATGTTTCAGAGTGTTTTGCCCCACCACACATCCCACCTTCTCCAGCAGGAACAGATGAAGTGATGCAAAAAATCAGCCCAGGCTAGAGATGTGAGCAATATACAGTGGCATGGACTTCTTTAAAATAAACAGCAGTGCTGAAGGGACTAAGTTGTCATCAGAAAGTGTTAAAATCAATGAGTTTGCTGGAGTTTCAAAGCAGAAAATGGAGTATTTAACTTTTACTCTACCAAATGAATACCTGCCAGCAACTTAAAACTTCATATAAGCAGTGTACTAAACCAGTCAAAACAGAATTAATTTATCTTGTAGTTTAAATGCACATTACAACCTTTTCCTCCTCAAATAAGTACCTCCCCCATACATTGTAGTATTTACACAAAGAATCACCAATTATGTAAATTTTTAATTTTCTTGAGAACTGTGTACTTTACCCCATTTTTGTCACTGATGACTCAAATTCAAGTCTGAGATGCTTTGAGTGTTAGTTACTGTGTCTGGATCACAATAATTCCTGCAAAAAATAAACCCTAAAAGCCCTGAGGCAACCAGCAGTTCTCTCTTTGGTGTCTTTAATTAAGTCAAAAGTAAATCTATTCAGAGTTTGAATACTCCATTCTTCAGTTGCCTTTTCCCAAGTATTTTGAAAGAAAGCCCTCAGCACTTTCACACTGTACATGTTGACAGGCTGTAGAGCTGTACATGCTGATCGTGTAACCAGCCTGGGTGAATTGCTTGCTGCAGGTTTAGAAGCAAAAGGAAAGATTTTCCTTTACAGCATATACACGTTCATGCTCAAAATAATATTATGCTGGATTTAGCAGGATTTGTCGCACTGGTTTTAGCCACTACAGTACGTGTGTTTATGCATGAACAAGTGGCCACAGCCTGGCTCCACAGTCCAGTGACTCCACCAGGGACAAGGCAGTCCCTCCAGCCAGGGGCAGGCTCTCCTGGCCTTGACACCCCGCACTTGCAGAGGAATGGCTGTGCACCTACAGGCAGGTATGGGCAGGCAGACAAGCTATTTTCAGTGATAAACTGTCCCTGGACCCACTTCAGGCTGGAAACATGCATGCAGCAATAAGGACAGTAATTAGCATACCTTAAACTTCCTGAGACTATATCCTAAAGAAAGCTGTCATTATCATACTGGAAAAAACAAGGTTTTCCCAACAAAATGCAGCCTGTGGAATATAGAGAAGGCTACAGTAGCCTCATCACAGTCCCTAACACCTATTCAGGAAGATGGAAGGAGGATGAGGAAGAAAAGGACTACCCAATCCAAAAGACAAAGGTATCGAGATTATCAGTCACTGTAAAACTAGATATATTCAGATTTCAAAGACACACAAGAGTACATAGCAAAGGTAATTAAATAGTGGGATGGCTGTAAAGATTTTCTTTGCTGGGAATTAAGGAAGTCAAGATGCTGTCTGGTCCCTAAAATAAATCTGGGTATACTATTACTAAAAAATGAATTGATTTACTATGATTCTATTTTTTATTTAATAGGAAGACACATTAGATGAGCGCAACAATGTCTCCTGGACTTTTGTCTTGATAAAAAAAGTTGTATATACCTAGAAAGTTTTGGAGCTGGTCTTCCCAGAGAAATCCAGAAGCCAATCTCAGACACTGACACCTGCTTTAGACAACTGAGAACACTGAAGACAGGTATATCTCTGAAATTATTCCTCCTACAGACCTTATAAATGAAACCTTCATCCATGGGGAGCCAGAATCCCTTCCTGTGAATGTTTTTCAAAGAAAGGGATGTGTTATCAATGAATGCTTTACCACGGAACATGTCTGCAACCCGAGCCACCAAGCCTCAGGATCCCACTCCCTGGGTGAGCATCCCCGTCGCAGAATGAAGCGGGACAGCAGTGCAGTTCTGTGTCCCTTCTGCACAACTTCACAGCTTCAGTGGGAAGGGCAGTAAGTGACCCGCCCACACGAGGCAAAATGAGTCCCTGGGAGCACACTCGTGGGAGGAGGGAAGATGGGTTTGCACTCCCTCGGCTTGAGCAAGGCCCCCCGTGTCTCACCCATGTCTCATCGCTGTCTCACCTCTGGAACAGTGCTCTGAGTGGAGTCTGTCACATGGAAAGTAAAATGTCTCAGGCCTTAGGAAAAGTGGTCAAACTGCGCTCTTCCTAGTCTTTCCAGTACCCCCTGTGCTGCAGTTCCCAAACTGGACCCCCACATCGAGATCATCCACGTGAAGTCATACCTTCCCGGAGAGCAATCCTTCTGGGAATGCTCAGAGCTGCAAAACAAGCAATGGGGGCATGTCCAGCCACCCGTGGTGCTTCACTTCCTTCAGGGCAGCTCTGGGAAACAACCACCAGCCAAGCAGGACTTTCCAGGGACTAAAGCCCTGCTCTTGTCAGGCAGAATTTAGGGTGCCATGCTCAAGGTTGTTCAGCCAAGAAGCCCCTTCAGTCAGCTGCTGCCCAGCCCCAGAGACACCCCAGTGCCATCTCTGCATTGAGGTCAATGGTCCGCACGAATGGCCCACCAAACAACACGCGGATGGTGACCGGCTGTCCCCCTCGCCAAGTGGGCCTGACTCCCATCTCCCTGTTGCAGCAGACGCACAGCTGCTGTCTCCAAAGTGCAGCTCTTCAGCAGAGACATTTCATGGGACTTTCCACTCATTGAGCGTGCTTGGGTGCAGCTGGGAAAGCCTGATTCTGCCTACAGTTTGCTCAGATTCCTACTAATGTTTCTAAGAAGTGGAAAAAAGCTTGGCAGTGGAAGTCCTCGAGAGAAAAAGAAAACCCACAGTAATACAGAAAGAACAGTTTAAAGTTCATTAGAAGCACTGCATACAGTGAAGCTGGTATTATTTGGTCTTTAAATATTTAAAGACCAGCTAACTACACACAACTTACAGTACTTCAACAATTCCTCATTTATCACTCTAAAATATACAATGCAACCCTCTGTGGCTGCAGAGCCAATATTGAAGATGCTGTCTATTTTATCATCCAGACAGTGTCTGAAATGAAAAAAATTACAGATTTCTTTCCATTTGAATCAAAATGGATGAACCATAAGTATATGTGGTATTCCTGCCAAAGTAAGAAGTATAATCCCCTTTCTCCTTTTTAAAGGTATTTTTCTCCTAGGAAACATGAATACGGAATATCAGTTGGACATATTTTAAACTAACTGTAGAATGCTAGCACATGAATAAATTTGAGCAAGACTCTTGTATATTGAACAGCATTAGCCAAAGACCATTTCAGGGGTCTGTTTTGTTGTGTTCTATAATAAAACTTCAAAGTGAAGTACAAGCTTCTCTACAGTTCAACTTTTAAATTAATAGTAGAGAAAGCAGCCACAATGCGCATTTCACAAGTACTTCAAGACTGGGTTAATGAACTACAGTTGAACTCTGCAGAATTTAGCTTAAATGAGTTTGTATGGTGCAGTAGTGCCTTTTGACGGGAATGTATTCCCATGAAACCAACCAGCTGACATGAACTTAATTTCCCAAAAAAGAAAGAAACACAGAAGCTTGGTTCATCACAGCATCCCTGCATGTACCACTGGCTTACAGAGTTGTGCTGTGAGCCATGTGTTCAGACACATAAACACAGGTTCTCTGTCATCATCTGAAGGCACTGACCAGAACTCTTTTTTGCAAAGTAGGGGAACACACTAAAATGGTAAAATAAAATCTCTTCTCTGAAGAGCCCACACACTTAATAAAAAGATCAAATGTAGCCTCAGCTAACAACCATTTTCTTGAATCCTTATTAAGTTTCCAGTTCTCAACTTTCATCATAAAAGCTTCTCCTGACACAAATTTTCCCTTCACAGATAACTGTGAAGGCAAAGGTTGTGCCAGGAACCACTACTGAACCACAGTTACCATTTTCTTGTTTCAGTATCTATTCTCCTCACTAGAGGTCTTGCAGCGTACTTACTATTTTGCAGGCAAAGCATTTCTTTAAAACTTGACATTTTAAGCTACTTTATTATTTAGCACCACATAGAACTTTGTGGAAAGCCTGAACCAGCACCAGTTCTGCAGATGTGGAAATTATCTCTTGTTTTACTGTGGCCAGTGAAGACATTTTAACCTGTATGCATACAATCATATTCCCATTAAACAACAAAGTGGCAAGAAGCCCTAGTTCTGGACCCAGACTTCATCAATGACATTTGTGTAACACTATCAGGTGGTCCATGATTCAATATTGCAAGAGATCAGCTATACAAATTGTTTGCCCATAAAGTGATTGACAGCCTAAACACACACAAAGCTTTACAGAACAGATGAAGAAAATGTGATAAAACATTACAGTTTGGAAGAATGCTTGGCAAAAAATATTACAGTTTGGGGGAAAGAAGTACTCTGTGTGGCTCATTCTATCTTTGGAAAGGAGAAACTGCAAATGCAATTTCAGGGTTCATCTGCTCTTACCATTTGTTGATGGAGAGAGAATCAAATAACGCCAGCCTACGAGGCAAACCCTCAGCCGGAGGAAGAAATCCCCGGATCCCGAGGTGGTTTTGTGGCAGTGGAAATACTCTCCGAGCCAGCTCGTCTGGTAGTGAGCGGCAGCAGCTGCACCCGGGCAGAACGAGAAACCCCGCTGTCCTAAGGGACAAACCCTAACCCGAGACACACCGCCAAGAGTGTCACTTCAGACAGAGCCCTGGCGAGGGGAAGCGCAGGGCAGCGTGTCGCGCTCCTCTCTCAAGGGGACACGACAGAGCTCTCCCAACTTCAGCCAGGGCTGGCTCGGGCGCTCCGGTCACCCGCGCAGGGGAGGAGCGCTCCCGTCCCAGGGCAGCGACCCGTCACACCCGCTCAGGACAGCGACCCGTCACACCCGCTCAGGACGCCACCGAGCCCTCGGGGCGGGCAGCCCTCCCTCGACGGCCGGTCCTCTCCGCCGCCCCGACCCCGACGCGGGTGTCCGGGAGGGCAGCGGTGCCGAGGGCGTCCCCGGCTCCGCTCGCCCCCGATCCCGGGCAGAGCGGGCGGCGCTCCGAGCGCTGCCTGGCTGGACAGCGCCGGCCGGGGGCGGGCGGAGGCAGCGGCGGGGCTTCAGCCCGCCCCGGCTCTGTTCGGCTCGGCCCCCGCCCTGCCCGCGCCCCTTACCTGTCCCGCGCCCGCACCCGCGGAAAAGTTTCCCGGCCTCCCGGACGGGACGGACTCGGGCTGGCACTCCTCGCCGCTGCCGGCCCCG